>CABHPQ010137341.1:0-53685 GCA_902168405.1 Peromyscus aztecus | reverse complement strand
TGTGTGTGTGTGTGTGTGTGTGTGTGTGTGTGTGTGTTCATGTGAGTGTTTAATTAAACTGATGACGTGAAATGCTGTCTGAGTCAAAGGCAGTGATTTTTCTTTTACTCATTTAATGTTGCCCAGATTAGAGTAAACTCTCTATTTATAGAATGTTTAATGTGAAACTGCTGCAGTTTGAGCATACTAGTGTAGTCAAAAACATCCATTTGGATGGTAATTAAATTTTAATTGCTCATGTTCACCTTTCCAGACTTTATATACATTAAGGTAGCATCTCCAGGAGAGTAATGAACAAGAAGAGTCTCATCCTCCTCCTGACTGAACTCCTAATTAGCGAGTGGCTTTGGATAAGTCATTTCCTATAACAGGGCACGGTAATTGGACAACTTAAAATATTAATCTCACAGGAAGGTCATCATTATAGATCAAAGGGTTTGTAGCTGGCTTTGTGTTTACGTTTCTCCCTTTGTCTCATGTAGACTGCCTTCCAGTGCCATGAACACTAGTCCACAGGGATTTTATTTTATTTATTATTTAGATGTCTGCTTTCTAATGAGAGACAGAAATGGTATGGATTTGAAGGGAAGGGAGGTAGGAAGGATCTCTAAGGAGCTAGAAAGGGGAAACCATAGTTCAAATATATTGTATAAAAAAATCTATGTCCAATAAGAAGCAAACAAACAAAAAACTGAATCTTACATCTGAGTTTTATTTCTACTTCCAGTAAAACTTAAATTCAGATTCTAGGATGAACAGTATACTGTCTCTACCACCAACATTAATCATTCAAAGCATCAGTTGCAAGGGCTTTGGGAAAAGGATAAGGGACAAGCTAAAAGTAGGTAGTATTAAATGTGCTCTATATTAGCTGTGGGTCACTAAAACCCAATTTTTACTATTTTTTTTTTGAAAAGGGAGAGGGAAATTATGATACAATGACATTCAAAGCAAGCTTATCACTGTGATGCCTTGGGAACTAGTCTCATTTTGACCTCAGCATCTAGGGCCAAACATGCCTATAAGATCAACACTGCCATCATCTTGCTCCTCTCTCTGCAGATTGCATTCATCTTATTCCACCATGTTAATTAGAGTCATGGTCTTTGATGCTTCAATGCATGTCTCAGAAGTCTCCATATTGTGCACAGGAATTGATTTGACTATGGAGCCTTCGTTGCTTGAGCTATATGAACTGACGTACTCTTGGAAGTTTGAGCATAGTACATCAACCTTGGCCAAGGGACAAAATCATCCCATAGCAATGTAAAAGATATTGTGGACTTACATAAGCAGTATAAACAATTGTCATTTTCATTTCATGTTATGTGTCATCTCCTGCCTATATTACACCAGAGGTTCCTGGTATTTCATAAGCATGTCCTTTAAAGGAAGTATTTATACTCTGAAGATGAACATTGGTTTCCCCTATGATATCAAACTTGTCTGTTCCCATTTTCTAGCTCCTCACACCTAAGATCTTGCTAACTTAATCTGATGATTTGATCACTGACAATGCTTCATGTCTAATTGTGATTGATAGTGTGACTCCTTCCAGAAGCAATGTTATCCTGGATGTCTTAATTGTAGGACAAATCCTCAATATTTACTAGATACTTATCACTTACTAAACTCTTGATGGGAAATGTGTGTAGTTAAGTCAATTAAGATATTGCTAGCCTGGCATATGAATGAACCTTTTCTATGGTATTAGTTTCTAAAATTGTTCCCTTTTTCCACAAGGCAGGTACACTACCTTGGTAGACATGATACTATGTTTTCTTTAGTTAACAATGGTAGGGATTACAGGAACTATCTCAAAGAATTATAAGATATGAATGACATTTGGAATTATATGTGGAATCTTTGTACAGAAACTATGTTTGTACATATAGTAGCTATCTGTAGAGAAATAGTCTTTTTACTAAGTTGTTGCTGGAGAGTTTTCTCTCTGGGTCCTGCCAAGCCCAGGCAATCCGACAGCCCACTTATAAAACAAACACACAGACGCTTATATTATTTAAACTGTTTGGCCTAATGGCTCAGGCTTCTAGCTATCTAGTTCTTACATCTTAAATTAATCCATTTCTATAAATCTATACCTTGCCATGTGGCTCATGGCTTACTGGCATCTTCACATGCTGCTTGTCATGGCGGTGGCTGGCAGTGTCTCCCTCCACCTTCCTGTTCTCTCAGTTCTCCTCTCTGTTAGTCCCGCCTATACTTTCTGCGTGGCTACTGGCCAATCAGTGTTTTATTTATTGACCAATCAGAGCAACACATTTGACATACAGACCATCCCATAGCATTAAATGACAGATTGACTCTTTGTTTTCAAACCGAATAGGTAAACTTTTCTATTACCACCTTGTGCTTGAAAAGTGACTTCCCACCAAAGACTCATTTCACCATATTCAAGAATGTATCTTTGAAATTTGAGATCTGTTCTATTCCCTTTGTGAAAAGGACACAAAGCAAGACATATCCAGAAAGAGGGAATTAAAATTGGGGAATTGTCTTAAATAGCTTGGCCTCCTGGCATGATTGTGGGTCAGTTTTTTTTATTATTCTTTTTTTATCACTAATCGATATGAGTGGGAGCAATCCACTGTAGGCAGTGCCAGACCTGGACAAGTGGACCTGGGCTGTGTAAGAGAGGTTGCTGGACAAATCATTGCTGAGCAGCATCTCTCCATGATTTCTGCTTCAATTTGGGCCTTAATTTGCCTTCAAAGAGGATAATAATCTATAAGCCAAATATCCATTTTGTTCCTTAGTTGCTTTTGGTGAGTGTTTCATCACAACAATAGAAAGAAAACTAGAAGAGGTAAAATTTGTTCTTACTCTCTTTGGGCTCTAATCTGAATATCTGCCTATATTTTGTATATATATATATACAAATATATATATATATTTGTATATATATATATATATATATAAATATATATATATATATATTTTGTATATATATATATATATATACACACAAATACATACCTACATACATATAAATTGTCTATTTTATGTGTGAGTCTCTGTGTGTGTGTACAGAAAAAAATTATGGATAGAAGCACAAAACTCTACTACTATTTTTTCCCATTTCTATTTATCTGCCATTATCTCTGTCATGTCTATCTCTGCCTAATCTAACCCTAGTCCTAGCCATGACCCTAACCCTAGGTTTAGCCAAGTCCTAGTCATAACCCTAGCCTTAGTCTTAGCAGTAACCCTAGCTCTAGCTTTGGCCCGAGTCATAACTCTATCCCTTCTTGTTGGTTGGTCTTTGGTCTTGGGGGGCCTTCTACTCAGCTCCCAAATAAATCACACATGGAGAGACTTATTATTACTTATAAATGCCCAGCCTTAGCTTGGCTTAGTTTCTAGCCAGCTTTCCTTATCTTATCCTGTCACCTTTTTGCCTCTGGCCATTTCCTGTTTTCTTACTTCTATAAATCTTACTCTTACTCCATGGCTTGTTGTGTAGATGGATGGTTGGCCCCTGTAGTCTTCCTCTTTCTTTGGCTCCTCAATCATTTCTCTCCTCAATTTCTCCTCACAGATTTCTCCTATATATTCTCTCTGCCTGCCAGCCCCGCCTATCCTTTTTCCTGCCTTGCTATTGGCTGTTCAGCTCTTTATCAGACCATCACGTGTTTTAGATAGGTACAGTAACACAGCTTCACAGAGTTAACAAATGCAGCATAAACAAAAGTAATGCACCTTAAAACAATATTCTACAGCAATCTCTAGTCCTACTTCTAGCCATAATCCTACCTCTATCCCCAGTCCCAGCTCTAGGTCTAGACCTAGCTTTAGCAATAACCCCAGCCCTATCTCTAGCAACAATCCTAGCCCAAGCCCTAGTTCTGGCCATAACCCTAACCTTATCCATAGTTCTGGCTCTTCTGGGTTATGAACTCTGCTTAACTGTACTAAGGAAGCATATTTCAGAGTACATTTTATTCCCATATCTGTGTTATTTCTTGAAGCTTGGCAAGGGTGATTCTGGTACTAGCCCACCATTCATAAAAAGTGTTAATATTTATCAGTGCTCTCATCCCTGTGCCTTCTATATTCTGCATAGACTTCCTCATAACACAACAAGAGTATTATTAACTTCCAGAGCAGTAAATTTCCCCACTATGATGTATTCATTAAGATCACTAACTCTTGAAGGGGGAAAGCTTTGTTTCTCAGTTGTGGAAGTTCTCCTCTTCAAGGTCAGATAGGTCCATTGTTTCAAGTCTCTGGTGATGACGATACTGGAAGAAAATTGGGAGAGGCCAAAACATGAACAAAACTACTCTCCTCATAACCAAAAGACAAGCAAGAATGAGGAGTTTGAGGTCTCATAATCTCCTTCAAGGTCACACCCTCAGTCCTATAGGTACAGTCATTTAGCTGCTGTCACCTCAGAGTTCAGCCATCGCTCAGTAGTATTACCCTGAGATCACATCTTTGACATATGTATTCTTCGGGGGAGCTTATCCAAACTACAGCATCACTTGAACTCAGGATGCATACTTTCCTCCAGGCTGCAGAGTTGGAAAGTATTAGAGCTGAGGTTTATCAGTGCTGTGGCCTGTATTTAAAAACTTTGTTCTTCCTGTTCCAGCATTCTCGTTGTTCAAGACATCAGTATTCCAAACAGGAGAGGAAAACCTACTAACTCATTACACAGGAATAGGCTATCAGATTATGGGCTTTTATTACCGAACTCTTTTAACAATTTGCTAGCTTAAATGAGAATTCTTCTCATGGTTTTAGAAGTTATTAAAGTGAAAAAAAGGTTTTAGAACCGTGAATGGGAAGCACAAGGTCCTTGAACATACTTTTCCTTTAATGCAGAAGTTCTTTCTCTGAGGTCCAAATACTTTCATTAGCAAGCAAATCCATTCCTCAGTTTTCCAGTGGTAGAGAGCCCAGGCTCTGGAACCATCAATACAAGTTGATGGTCCCACTGGGATTCTCCACAACACTTTCTGTAAAGAAGAGATGATATTAATAGCGCCAGTCTCATAAGCTTGTGAGAGGCAAATGAGTCAATAGATTTGTAGAGCAATTAGAGTGGTACCGTGTTTCAATAAGTACTCTACATATTAACCATTTCAATTATTAGAAATACAAGGAGCAAGTATTCAGCAGGCATGCTGAATTAGCTCTTTTGACAGTCAGAAATATAAAGGATATGTAACTTTTATGGTTGTAATAATTCTTTTTTTTCTTCTTTTTACCCATCAACACCTAAACTAGAGAGTGTACTCTGATAGCTGGTGTTTGACTGCATCTCAAACATTTAATTTTGAAACATCTAGTTGTTTATGTTTCCTTTTTGAATAACTGTTTTGAACACTTCAAGGGATTTATAAAACTTCTTTCAAATTACCCTCAGGGTAGCGCATTCCTCTTTCAATAATTTCTATCTTACTACACCATCTCAGAGCTTAAATTAAAAAAGATTTATTTTTAAACAAGAATGTCCTTGGGAACCATTTCTCTCATTTCCTATAGAATGAAGAAAATCATCTTACACAAACTCAGGCACAACAAAGGAAGATAAACATACTTTTTTGAAGTTTGAATATTTTGCTTCATTTTCATGCAGATTAATTTCTTTAATTTCTTAAACTGTTTTCAGCTTACACAAGTGATGATTCAATCTATAGGAATGATGTGTTGATACAATAATGTGAATATTACCAAGGTGTATGCCTATCTGGAGCACGTGTGTGAGAGGCTGCTGCATCTCTTTTCCTTGTGAAGCTTTGCTCATTTGTCACCTTCTGCTTCCCATCTGCAGCCTGTGGGTGACAACTTCTCTTACAGGATTTGACACCTAGAGTCCCCAACCATAAATTAGACTGAGTTTTTGTCCCTCTAAGGAAACTATTACCCTCTCTTTGGTTACTTGTAGAATTGTTGTTTAAAAGTATTTGTATATAAACCTCATGTAAAGTTTTTTTAATTACTTCAGTGATTCTTTTGATATTCTTCATCATATTGCTAATTAGCATGCATATAATGTACTATTATTTACCTTTGGCTCTAGGAATCCCAACTTTACAGAAGCTAGGAATTTTGTTCATTCTCTACTTTTGTGTCTCTATGCTCACTAATGCTCCACACATGATATTACTCAGTTACCTGTGAATCTCTATGACCATGTCCACTTCCACCATCCATTTCCTAATCTTCCTAAGAAAACTATACCACGGTTTGGCTTGGACAATATTTATTATTTATATTGTTAGGATCTTGGGATAGATCTCATTTATTTTCCCATTCTAAATGTTCACTTGCTTAATTTCCTACATACTTTAACCCAAAGTGCTTAGATCTCTGACTACCTATCGACACTAGTTTCTAGCCTATTGATACCATGGTCCACGGTCAGGCTGTTAAGCAAATGACCATATAATGGGCAATTTGAGCAAAACCATCTGTTTCTTATCACTCTTACTACTCCAGGCATGTTATGTAACCCAGTTCCTACCTCCCTCTTAACAGGGTCCTCTCCTTTGCATTTCTGAATGTCATTAGATTGTGAGGGCACTCTACAGTAAAACCTCATTTCAAGATTCCCGATTTAATTACACATGGAAGTCCCTTTTGTGAACTGAAAGCACATTCATAGTTTGGGTGAATTTGTGTGTTATGAGACCACTGTTAAGCCTTTAGCCCCTGTACCCCTACCTTGATTAATTTCTTCATTGCAGTAGAGAGCATTTACTTCATTTACCTTTAGAAAGAGTACATGGAAAGTAAATATTTAGAAAACTTCACATGTTCAAAATGTCTTTATTCTACTTTAAAAATCACTAACCATTTGTCTTGGGATATATTTAGATGTTGGAAATGATATCTTCTAGTATTTGGTAGGCATGCACTTGCTGAATCTCTTCAAAAAACCTAAAGCAATTTTAATATTATAACCTAATATGATGGTCTTTCTCTGTAGAGTCTTGCAGATCCTATAGCATTTGTTCATTTAAGGGATGCAGTTTCTAGTTTTATCTCCAATGGAATATAGATATTTGTTTTACTTCCTTTTATTTCAAGTTTCTTTCCTTGCCTGAAGTCTGAGTGAATGGGCTAGGTGATGGACAAAAAGACAAACTTTATAATTGTCTGATTTCTGGAAATGTGATTCTCTCCCTTTTTATCATTAAACACCATTCTGATTTCTCTTTCTTATGAAGGACCATTCATTCAGCCAGTTGATCTTTGAGATTTCACATAGCATTACCCTAGTCTTGTTTAGGTTTTGAACATAGACATGTCTGCTTTGGGTTGGTCATACCTCCTCCTGGCATTAGAGTTCATCTTAATACAATGATCTTGTCTGAAGAGAGAGGAGGAGCATAGAATAAACCCCCAGCCTTACCAAGATTTAACTCTATTATTATTGTCCTTTTCAATTAATTATTCCATGGTGAATTTTGCTTCTTACACAGTGTAGTAGAAAATTACATGGATGGAAGTTCAAATTTCATGTAAATTTATAAAACCTTTTTTGGGGATTTCTGTAGTTGGGAAGGCAGGTCCTTTGATGCCTCTACATCTCAGTTTTGTCATTTTCTTCAAGTGTAAGGGGGTTGGACTCAATTAGAAGTCTCTGAGTTCAGATAGGTATTGTAGATTGCATTAGTTACTTCCCCAGTTCTGTGATAGAATTTCTAGCAGAAGTAGCTTAAAGATTCATTTTAGCTCATGATTTTAAAGAATTCAGTCTATTCTAGCTGGGAAAGCAAAGCAGTAGGGGTCCCCTCTGCAGCACCATTGGAAGCCCTCGGTTGTCACTGCTGTACTTTTTTGAACTGGGAAGCAGAGAGTGCTCACACAGACCTGTAACTGACTATCACCCTTAAGGCCTGACCTACAGAGACCCAATTCCTCCAGCTTTTCCCTTCTTAAAGTTTCCACAACCTCCCTAAACAGTGCCACTTGCTGAGGACCATGTGTTCAAACACATAAGCCTGTGGGGGATATTTCACTTTGGAAGTATACTTGTGGTTTTATGGGATTGCCTCAAGCAGATTCCTGTAAAGAGTAAAAGGAATCAGCACTGTGTCCTTTCACTCTGTCTCCAGGTACAGCCCCTTTTGAGGATTTCCACCTAAACTTCTGCTGCTTTTGTTATTTGATTGTGCCCTTGGAGAACAGGTGTTCTAGCCTCCTGTCCTGTTTTTCCTGCTACCTGGTCTTGGAGACTTCAGAGATGTTTGATATCTCTGAAATCTCAAGATTTGGTGTGATACTGTTGCTGTTCAAGACTTTCAGACTTAGGGCTTGAAAGCTCCACATGTACATGGCTCATCTGTCATATTTGTGAGCACAGTAGCAATCCCTTCATAGCCTTACATGCAGCGTCTGCTGTGTTCTGGGATGACACAATGTATGGCAATCTACTTAAATTAATAAAGGAATGTGCGGTAACGGACGGGAGATATATGCACAAAGACGGCAAATGTGCCGCCAGAGTAGCAACGGTTCTTAACTTTTTCAAAACCGTAGAATACCCCAGCAGGTGGATGCTTTCAGATTAAATAAATCACTTTACAGCCCTGCTGGAGATTAGTTCTCCGTCATCGCAATGTGGACTGCGTTGCTAGAGCGAATTGTAGAAGGATTGAATGCAAAATGCAGCGGGAGTGTGGCACGAAAGGAGTTATTTCTTCCGTCCTACGAAGTGTATTTTAGTCTAGCAGATAAATTCTATCATTAGACATTTTTATGCACTGTCTGGCTGTGTACTGGCACCAAGAGCTTTGACAGACCCCCTCACCCGCTTTGACAAAATATGAGAGAACAAATAGTAAGTCTTGTTGAGTAACAGAAGACCTGGGGAATAGGAGAAAATAAGCAGATCTCACCCTATAGAGACATTTGGATTCAAAAATAGAAAAGGGTGTTTCAGTAGTTGTTCACATTAGTAAAGAAAATAATGGCAGTGTAATTAGAAAAGCAATTATAAAAATGTGCAAATATTTGATTTAATATATGTTTGAGTGAAAATTCTAGAAAAATTTACAGTATAACAAATAGAGTTCCAAGGAGAGAAAAAAATTTAAATGGCATAAAAATGTGGTTTCCAAGCCAAGTGGATGATTCAAAGGTGTGATGTGTTATAATAAATTAGCAAAAAAAGGACTGATGATTTCTAATTGAAAGTAACCATATTTTGTATTAAAATGTAAGATAATAATACGATAGGAAACATCAAGCATACAAAAGTAGAAAAAATACTGAGACTCTTCTATCATTTATCCTGTTAGTATTTCTCTTACCATCTTATTTTACATGATGGTAGCCATTGTTTGGGTTAAAACTTCTCAGAATTTAACAAGTTGGAAGGCACCTTAAGCCCTGAAATTGAGGTGCACACCAGATAGATTGAGGTGCACACCAGAAGTTTTGACTCAGAACTGCGTTTATGGTTTAAAACCAGGTGTGTGGGTCAGGTCTGGCTTCTAGCTTCAAATCTGTCCCCATTGATGCTAATGAGAATGGTTCCCTGCTGATTTTAAAGAGCAGAACTGGGGCTCAGGAGTATGGGGATCCTGAAGGGAAGAATCCTAGATACTCCAGCTACTACCACAGAATAGAAAGTAGTTGCTTCATAAAATAAAATTTAAAAAGACATATTACATGTTAAAGCAAAGAAACATACAAACACTGAAGACATTTGTCTCCCTTCTAATCACTAAAGATAGATAGTCTAATTATGCCTCTGAACAGCCAGGAAGAGTACTTCCAGCCTTGGGAAGCTCCCTGGCTCGTTTTTGTTCAGCACCAATGTTTTACTCATCACAAAGATAGAGTATGAACCACAGACCTCTGAGTTTAAATCTGTTAATTATTGACTAGAAGAAGGGTTTATGGAAAATGGTGGGGTTCAGCTTTAATAAATAACAGGGCTGGTTCTGCCCAATGACAGATGGGTGTAATTCTCATTAAATTCAGGGCCAGTTATACCATTGAATCAAAGCAAAATGGTATATTTTACTGAATATTCTTATCTTGTAAATTATTTACCATCCCTGAAATAGTGGATACACATGCTATTGTTCTCTGTGGAGAACACAAAATATCTTTTATGCATGATGTAGCAACACATTTTATTGTAGAATACACAAACTAAGAAAATACATAAGAATATGTTCACCCCAAAACTGTTAAGTAAAATTGAGTTATTATTGATATTTAAAGATGCTCCCAGGTACTATGCTATGCATAGACTGGGGGTTTGTAGATAACTAGAAATCTATTTAGTTATTTCTCAGTTTTCCACACAGCAAGATTAAAACAGTGGCTGAGGTATCTAAAGAGAAACCTATTAACAGGTAGGAATCCTATTAACAGAGCTCAGAAGGCATCAAGGTGTTAAAAACACCTTGTCAGGGATTATTAAACTGAGCATGACCTTTGCTTTACTATCTGGACATCAATCCTAGAAGTTCTTCCATTAACCCATCTGTAAAATGGGTAAATGACATCTGCCCATTTTGTCTCCCTGTGATGCTACAATAACAATAATGGGAACAATGCTAAGGCAATAAAAAGGGCTAGATTAGTTAGTAAGATCAATTTTGGAAGCATTTCAATACCCACTGCAACATCTAGACAGTTGAATTCTACTATCTGGCTACAAACCAGCCAGGAAGGCTGCAGGGTTTAAGATGACTGACTTATCAGAGTCTTAAGTTCTTTCCTAGTAAACCTCATATTTGATGGCTAAAGGTGGTGGTGGCAGAGGTTTGGGTGTAGATGCATGTGAATAGTTGTCTCCACCCTAACAGAATATTTCTCTCATTGTTTTTATAGTATGGATTTTTGAAATATATATATTTTAATGAAAATAGAATTACATCACTTTCTTCCCCTTCAGCCCTTCCCAGCTACCTTCCTTTGAGTCCCACCCAAGTCCTTCCACCCTCAAGGCTGTAGCTTCTTTCTCTTTGTTGTTTTTGTTACACACACACATACACACACACACACACACACACACACACACACACATTGCATCTGTATGTGCAACCTGTTGATCCATTTCAGTTGTTTATTTGTATGTAGGTAGCAATTCATCATCATATCTTTAAGAACAAAAAGAAAAAAAAAACAAACTCTTCAGAGAAATTGCTGCTGTGTGTTTATTTTCAGTTGATTTCTCCTGATGTCATCGTGTTTCCTCAGCATTATTTCTCATTTTAAGACTCTTGTTTTGTTAGGTAAATTTCTTCTAATGCTCCAGTACTCCTTAATTATCTTATCTATAGTTCTTAAGAATATTTATGACTGGAAATTGCTCATTAAGTGGAATTTTCTCCCAAGTAAATTTCAGATAAAAATAATGCAATAGGAATTGAGTAGAAGTAGAAGCTAAGTCAATGTTCCCATGTTCGTGGGCTTTTGCATGCTATTTGCAATATTATTTTATGTAAGAATGCAAGATGAGAAAATAATGATTGAATATAGAGTGTGTAGAACATTGCCTTTGCTACAGGACAATCCTAGATAGAAAGAAGAGAGGTATGCATGAAGGAAACCATATTTGATGTCTGCTGTGTTTCTGTGGAATTCTTCGTGCAAATTGGCATTGAATTCTCATTGGCTTCTATTTAGTCTGTAAGACACTCTGTTCTTATTCTTTAATGCTGAAAAAGTGTTACCCTGTAGACACCAGTATTTGAATATTTAAATGCAAAGTTTTAAGCTACAATGAAACCACCTGCTACATCTTGCTGTTTCTAGGCAGGAGGCACCTATAAAATTGTTTTATTAAAGCAGGAGACTAGAGATCAAAGAAGTTCATTGTCTTCTCTGCATGCCTCAAATTCAAATAGGATATTCCTATCAACTTGATATCTGAGATTTGGTCCATTTAAAAAGAAATATTGTGAGAGAGAAGATTTGAAACATTTCTTTAAAAAGGTACCTTCAGTGTCTTGTTTTATCGCCACCCGCTCATTCTTCTTTATAGTCTGTGTTAGTGTTGTGGATTTTGTATTTCCATGATTAAAGTTACCTGAAGGTCATAGCAACCTCTGGGTCTTTGTTGAATTCTCTAGTTCAGTGTTTATCAAATATTAATAGGCACACGAATCCCCTTGGGAATGTATAGTGAGTCTGGGAAGATAGTGAATGTCTGTTTAAACAAATTCCCAGATGATACAAAGGTCTTGATCCAGGAAAGATTCTCTAGAACTTCAGGAAAAGCCTGTTTTGATTTCTAACCTTTTTGTTGTTGTTTATATGGCGCTATAGTATTTGAATTGAATAACAATGACCTTCTGACCTGGTATCATTTTCTGTAATTACTCTCAACACTGTCATAAATTTCTGCATTTTGAGGCAGGGTTTTGATGCTTAATGTAGAGGACTAGGGATTTGCTGGAGGCAAAATGAAGCATGTGAAGTGAGATAGAAATAAATGTTATGTGCTGAGATCTCAAAAACATAAGGAGTAAATCTTCCCGTTGAGTTGGAAAGATTGATTCTCCATGGCCTGTGGCATGGAGAGGGGCACCAGTAATTCTTGGCCTTGAATCTGCTTGTTGCTGGCAAGAGACTTTTATTTTTGCAGCTGGTTTGTCTGCAATTCATATTTTTCATTAATGGGGCCTTTTCCCACCTACACCACACAATCACAAACTCGCACCCACACATGCACATGCAGAGTTTCAAGTATAAAAGAACGCTGCCACACTCCCTCTTAGCAAGGATCGGATTCACCTGTCTCCATTCTGCACAAGAATCACAGAAGGTAGAAACATCACCTTGGAGTGGAATCCTTTTCATCTGAATGCCAGGGCTAGCAAGTCAAAGACCTGACACTGTTCATCTCCCATATGTGAAGATATCAGTCATGAGGTTCTATGTTTATAAGCTGCTTCTACAGCAAAAGAGAATGAAGACTATTTCTCTTTTTTACACATGTTTATTATGAGCACTGTAAACATTTTGACATAGTATTTTTATAGGTTTGCTGTAAATACAATTAGAGTTGAATTACATTGAAATGACGGCAGTCCTTCTACCATTTTTTGAACTTTGCAAGTGTGCTGTTGGGCTCTTTAATTGCTTACTAATGTAAAAAATATCATTGTTAGTAAAGCATAATTCATGGCAATTTTGTCCCACTAGAGGCTAAAAGCAGCACAAGATGTGGTAATTAAGATAGACTAATAGACCTGGCAGTTTCTATAATAGGAGCTTTTAACAAGGTGGAAAAGAGCATGTCATCTCTCATGCAACAGAAGGCAACAAAAAAAATAGGAAATTTTCTTCATATGAAAGAAATCACCTGCTCAAAATACAACAGCCAGGCAGAAGATAGGGGTATTTTTCCTTTGTCATTCTCTCTGTGTTATACTGGTCACCTGACAGCACCTGAGTACAACTCTAGGTTGAGAATTAGCTGTATAAATTTTATGGGCCAAAGAGGTCTGCTCAGATCCTGATGATTTTGTTTTCAGGACCAGGAAATAGGAACCAGATGAAACAACTATTTTGGGGGGTCTTGGGAGCACAGCTGAGAATAGAGACAGACATTTCCCTTTGAAAAGGATCTGAGGATTAGCTCTTACTTTTTTCTTTTCATGAAAGACCCCCACAAGTTGTCAAACTAATACACCATTCCAATTTTTTTTTTAGATTTTCTCTTTCCTGTGCTGGTGGGCATATGTTTCTAATATTTGGATTGTAAAAAGGGCATTATATGAAAATGGGTAGGAGGAACATTAAGGATTTAAAGACTACACGCCCAGTTTGAAGGACAGGAAAAACAATCACCATGTCCTCAGATCACTTGACTTCTAAAGTATACATTTGGGTTAAATGAGCTGTGACCTTCAGAGCTGATACATGCCACAAATCAGCAGGAAGGACAATGATTGGTTTCCCCCCTGACACTTATTTAATCTAATTAGTATTAATTAAAAAATGTCTGCACACAGGAAGGAAGGTCCTGTGCTGCAGAGGCCAGTAACTTCAGTTCTACTTATAGCTCTACCCTTACATGGAGCTTTTCATTAAGACCCCCAGGATGTTTGCAGAACGCTAATGCTCATTTCACATTAAGTAACTTTTTTATATAAAATAAAACAAAAATAAATATTTAGGCCTAAAGTTAAGAGAACTTGTGACTCCACCAGAAGACCTGGTTTTGTTTCCCAGTATTCACATAAAGGGACTCATGTCTACCTGTAGCTCCAATTGTTGGGTCCTGAGCTCCTCTTCTTGACTCCCTGGGCACCTGAAAGCATGAGATACACCCACATACACTCAAGTACTCACATATATATATATATATATATATATATATATACACTCATATGTATATGTGTATATATATATATATATATATACATTAAAGATGTCTTTCTTACCATACTCTGTGAGTTGTGGGATGATGGAGATGGGAATTTTAATTTCCACGATAAAAGTAATAAAATGTAGAAGCAAAACCAGGAACCAGACATGCAAATAAGTATTCATATATAGTTGAAGATTTTGGTGTGTCCATAAAAGGCAGTCTAGAGGCTGAGAGGGAACAGACTAAAATATTTTGTAGTGTTGACCAGGGGCAAGAAGTAAGCAAAGAGAACAAAATTACAGAAAGCATGAAAAACAAGAACTGAGACCAGAGGAAGCTCAGCCTGTTTTGGAAAATAGAGCATAAAAGGTAAGGCTGGAACACACCATCAGACATAAAGAGAGAAGAACACGGGTCACATCATGAGAGCCAAGGCAGATAGTTTGGAATATTACGTAAATGGAAGTTTACTAGAATGGGAAACTGATAAAAGGAAGAGTTTTACAAGATTTGTGGAGATCATGTTAACTTAAAATGGTGATCCCCTTTAAAATGGTTCTGTGAATCATTGTATATGAGCACTTGGCAAACCCTAACCCATATTTAGTGGGACTGTGGACTTCTGGGAGAAGATTAAGTAGATAATTCCTAAGAAGAGAGCAGTGAAATACAGTCATGATTGGAAATAGTTGTAGATCAGAATAGTTGGTTTAGGAGCAAGATGACTTAATATACTGATGCCAGCAGTCAATGATGGAGTCAAAATGTCACAGGTACACGAGAGAAGAGGAGAATTACTGAAGGATCACTGTCCTTGAAAGAAAAACAATGGCATTCTGAACATGAGTGGGTAGGGGAATTCACTTCAGAGAGAAGCAGGAATAGATTATCCAGTGAAATAGAAAAGAAGAGAAATGTTTTTGCAAGGAGGTTTAAGCATTGTTAGAAGAAGATGGAATGATCCCTTTGGGACATTCTCCTTTATTATTACTGAAGTGAGAGAAAGAAACTATAAAAGTAATAGAGAGGAAGAGCTAAGAAAAGTTTAATGGGTAAGAAAGACAGACTACTTCATCAATAAGGATAAACAACAGATTGTCTCAAGGTAAAAGTAGTGTCGTCAGGAAGTGTGTATTATTTTATCTAAAAAAACTTTGATACTCTGGTGAGATACATAATGTACTACATACACCTGAAATCTAGCCCTTTATCAGACTGAGTTCTGTACTTCTGTAGAGGAATTGCTATGCAAGACAGTGGATGACATTTGCAATGCCATGTCTATGATGTCTAGTCATAACTGTGACAATGGTCAGTTAAGTTTCAGCCAAAATCACAAAAGGAGACAGAGTTCTGTAAAAGGCTGAGGTCATAAATTAATCTGATGCCCAGATGATGATAATTACAGAGCTTGGAGAAGGAGATTTGTGAGGAAAAGAAGGAGGGAGGGAGAGATAGGGAAGTAGATCACATCAGAAGACAGACAGAACCATATAAGATGGCTAAGGAAATTGAACTTCTGCCTATGAGACAAACAACTCTCCCTATGGTTTCCCAGAGGTAGATGTGTATGCTTTGTATGATGAGATAGCACTCCTTTTGTTTTCTTATCTGCTATAAAATTTTAACTTTGTTGTGTATTATGCTTCCATTAAAAAAAATCATCTTCTTATTAGGTCTCCTTGAGATTGTGGGACAGAATTTCTTTAGTGGCTGTTCCTTTCAGACTTTAGAATCAATATCTGGTAATAGCATAAGTTCATATGAGATTGAAATGGTAGCGTCACTGCAATAGTACAAAAAAAATCTCTGAAGGATGTTTTATTCATTTGTAAATAGAACTCAAAGCATAAGAAAAAATAATCACAGATACAGTAGGTGGCATTTTTTCTTTTTTAGATTTGGTTTATAAACATCTTGACTACTATGAGAAGAAAGAAAGAAAAGCAAGGTGAATGGCTAAAAGCTTGTCAAATTGATAATACTGTTAGAAACAGCAAATATTTGCATCAAGACAGCATAAACAGAGACACTTACTCATTCTCCTTACATACAGAAGAACAAGACACTAGCTAGCCCAATGAACCTAATGACTGATTTCTCAAGATCCTCTACAGGTGGATGTAGGTCAGATTCCAACACTTCCTCTGTGGGAGATTGGTTGTACTTCTATTACTGCTTATGAGACTCAGCAGACAGATATCACAAGGTAGAGTCTGTGTGTTCCACTCAGGTAGGATTCAAAGAAAACAGGCTAAGGCAAAGAGAAATCCACTTTTGAGTCATCAGCTACTTTATACTTGGTCCTTCAAACACCAATTCTTAGATTAAAAAAAAAATTCCAGCCAAATCACAGCGAGATAAATAGCACTACAGTTACATGGACATATGTATTTGACTGTGCATGTATCATAGTCAAACTGTTGCAAGGTAAAACCAAGCAAAGTATATTAAAGCAGGTAAAATACATAGTTTTCTCAAAGGAGCAGAAATAATAATTTATAGCCAATTCAATAAAAATTATGGAAATCAAGCACCATAACTTCCAAACTAGATTTCTAAACTCAGCAAAAACACCCTTCAAGAGAGTTATTTTGGAGATATTTGCAGGGCAAATGTTTTTTTCTATCCTTAAAACACACAGGTTTCTCTGTCTGTGATGTTCATCAAGTCTGACACTTGTTTTGTTAGGAATGGCTTCTCCATTGAGATCTAACTTGGGTGTGCTTGTGTTTGTCTCTATCCTATTATATTTTCTCTGTTGTGATTTTCAGTGATTGCAAAGATCTTTTCTCACTACTTTCATGATGCTTAAAACAATTTAACCTCTTAGAATGATTCATATATATCTTCAAATTCTACTTCTACTAAGTTTATGCACACACACACACACACACACACACACACACACACACACTTTTTTTTAGTGAATTGTCTAGGGTTGCCAGCATTTGTCTTTGATTCATTATAATCGTACTAAGCTATTATTATCAATAATGGTAGAATCTTAAAATACTGCCTTTTTAAAGTATTGTCATTCTAAATTTATCTGAAAGCCTAAAGGACAATCATTTCCATTTCTGTTTCTCTTCATTCCATCTGGCATTTACTTAATTTTTTTCTACTTAAAAGAAGTTTATAGAATTTTGAATTCTGAAATTAGAATTTGCTTTGATATAGGTTTGTAACTTCCTGAGAACATGAGAGCATGTGAATTTCTTAATCTTAATTTCTACTTTTATATTGGAAATGTTGTTTGACAATTGCACAAAAACCAGTAGCGTATTCTGATTGCTGTAGCTCCCCATCCACCATTTGTATTCTCTTTTGAAGGATGCTTTTCCTGTAAGCCATTATTCCTCCTTTGAGATAAATGTCTGGTTTTTTGGTGTTTAATATTTTTTTTTATGGCTTTACCATGCAGTATGCTGATGATGCTTTGCAGGGTTTTCACATGTGTTTATATCACTGGGAGTTCACTGAAGCGTTTTCAACTCTGCCATATGCCTTCAAATGCTGATATTGATATTAATTCTTACTTACATTCATACTTTCTACAGTAGACCAATTTCTTGCACAATAGGTATTTACACAGTGTCCCTCTATCTTTTATGCAGTTTCCTATAATTCCAAGTTTTAAAAGGTAGCTGGGCTTTCCTATTGACATTCTTTTCTGTGGTATCTAATTGATCAACTCATGAGTACTTCCTTTATATCAGTTGTATCATTCTAGTATTTTAGGTTATTTTTATAACTTCTGATTTTCTAGTGAAATCAATTCTTTGCATGGGATTTCTCCAATTTTCTCTGTATTTCCTCGAAAAGAGTATCTATAGGTGTGTTAACTCTTTTCCCATTAACGTAAATCTCTGGTCATTTCAAGTGTATTTTAATATCCTCTTCAAAGAATGTCCTGTTTTATTGTGACTGGTTTTTCTTCCTGAATACTACATACAGTGTAGAAAACATCCAGGTTACTGAACATAGCACTTCCTGCAGTGTTCACTCTTTGGTTTGTTAGGAGACGGTGTGGAGCTGCAGCGAAAGAACTGACTGGTGTCAGACTGGATACTAGGTACTCTCTCCCCTCTCTCCTTTTTCATAGGCTCAGCATCCAGGGCTGCTGGCTGGTTTCAGTTCTTCACCATATGGGCTTCCCTCTATCATTCTTGTCTCTAACAGTGAAGGGCTGCCAGAAGTGTCTATTCTCCTTCTTGGATGCAGTCTCAGGATCACATCATGGACCTATATAGTTTTAGAACTAGACACTATCTTAATTTGGTAACTTTAGTTTGTTTCTCTTCTTAGCACACAGATGGGTCTCTTGTGTTTGTTGTTCTTACAAAATAATAACAATGAAGTCAATTCCACTAGTTTCCATATCAGAAAGACAGACTGCTGCTGCTTATGCAAATCATGGTTGAAGAATTGTCAAAAGTCCCCAAGGTAAAGCTTCTATGTAGCATCAGCTCATCTTCTTAAATTTTTTTCTCCAAATCTTGTTCCTCATAGCTGCAGCAAAAATGTAAATCTCTCAAAACTGTAACCCTAGACAAAGAGCTACAGTGGCTGTCAACAGAGAAGAACCAATTTTCTCTAGGGAAGAGCCCCTGCTAGGTTATCCAACCATGAGCAGTCAGCCCTAAGCTGGGCTATACTTACATACAGATATGTGTCTGTTTGCGGCAGTAACTAAGGAAGATGAGGTCATGAATTGGAGAGACAGTGGGGGAAACGGGGGAAGGGGTCCATAAGGAACAGGGAGAGACAAAAAGGTTACTAATATATAAAATTCTCAAAAAAGTTTTAAAAATTCCAACTTTCTTAGTAGCCCTTGTAATTTGCTAACCCTAAATAAATTTTTGGGGGGCAAGTAATATATAGAATAATAAAATAAGTGGTATCTTATAAACAATCAACAAAGTATTTAGGTTTCCTTGTTAAACAAAAACAAACTCATTTCATTATATGAAGAAGAAATTTCAAAGCAATGTCTTTTATAAAATAAACAACCTTAAGTAATTTGGCCCTCAAATGGTGTGTGTTTGGGAAGATGTAAAAGGTTTGAATGCTGACCACATTCCTGGCAATGTGGCCCACTGCAATGCATGATTCTTGGGACACAATTATTAGTACTTACAATTAGTATAATTAGTGTTAGCACTAGCTACAGAACCTTGGCAAAATACTAGCTCTTTTTACATCTCAGCATTGCCACCTATAAAATATGACAGGAAATACCAGCTTCACATACTAATAAGGGTGATAAAATGAAAACACACTTATCTATCCTAAATTCTGTATGCATCAAATCTAATGTTTGTGTGTTAGCTAGCATAGTTCATACTAATGGTTAAGTAAGGGATGGTGAGTTAGAGAATCTACCACTCATAGTAATACTAACCCAGTCTTTATTTTGACTCTACTCAAGGCATGGTCCTATTACTCACACTTATCTATTTAACTCAGAAATATAGTTACTGTGAGGACAAAGGTAATTATTTAGTTAAAGTTATAATATGCATGTATTTGGGCTGCATTTAGGTCTCAGAAGTGTGAAAATTAACAAAAATCCCATAAGTAAAGCCTTACGGTTCATGACTATGATCACTAAGGCATTATAAAAACATGTGATCCATTTTCCCAAATATTTTCACAACAGTGTCAGTAGTTTTATACATGGGTGGAATGATTACTAGAAAATAAAAAGAAAAAGAGAAAGAAAGGGGAAAAAAAAGAAAAACCAGAAAATTTATTCATGCTAACTCTTTAAAAAGCCAGCTTTTACATTTTGGTTAAAACAACATATTGGGTTTCTGCCTGATGACTCTAAACCCAGGTGGCTGCACATTTGTAGTTCACAAGTTAAGGGTCTGTAGCTGTGGGTCACAGTAGCTCCTCAAGTGATATTTTCACTCTGTCGCTGGCCCTGTTGATCATGACATCTGTTACTGAGACAGAGGAGGGAAGATATGCACATGAAGTCTCAGCAAATCCAGTCTGCATGTCAATGAACCCTGCTGCTATTATTTTACCATTTATTCTGTGGCCTTTGGAGCTTTGACAGGCAATACCCAATCTGTTTTTCATCAGTTTAAATCTCATTATTTACTTTTAGATGTTTTACTTTGAAATCTTAAAAAAATAAAAAATAAGAACATTGTGCTCCTCCATGTCATATGGAATTTGCCTTTTACATATTGTGGGATATGAGTATAAAATAGAGGGAAAGAAGGGCTACGTTACATTTGAGAAGACAAAGAAGAGAGAGACTGCAAAGAGAAGCAAATAAAATTTGTAAAAACAAACAAACAAAAAGGCCAAATCAAATCTTGCATTGCTTAATGTACTAATGCTCAGAGGTTGGCTTGTTTTCTTTCTTGAAGTGGCTTGGAATTGTTAGCATGTAAGCTGGGGTTCCCTCTCTGGCTCACTTTTAGCTATCTCCTATAATGAAATGATTTTTAAATTTCAGGATGAAGTCCAAGAAAATAATTGTTCCCAGTATGTGTTGATTACCTAATCACCAAGATCCTTAAGGATGCTATTCCCCTTCTTAAAAAATGTGGGTTCATATGAAATTGATCCTGAACCTCTTCTGCAAGTAGTTTTATGTAGAACCTAGCAGAAATGACACTTGGTGCAGCTTTTTAGAAATGCAGAATCAGAGCCCACCCTCCAGTCCACATACAGGCAGTGGAAGCTGCATTTTGATGAGCTCCTTGTCTCATAACACATGCACAATAAAGTCAGAGACACTTCCTGGTGTAGGCTGTGGGTTGACGAAATTTTCCTCTAAAGGAACAGAGAGTAAATATTTGGGTTTTACAGGCAATATAGTCTGTGCTGAAGTTACTCAGCTTAAACATCAGTCTGAAAGACTTCTAGCGGACAAGAGCTGAAGAAATTGTGTAGCTGTCCTTCAGTGAAGCTTCATTTGTGGATATTGAAACTTAACTCATGTCTTTTTTTTTTTTTTTACATATCACAAAATATTCTTCTGCTAGTTTTACAATCATGTAAAATCTGGCAGGTCTGTCTTGGTATTGGGAATATCATTTTCTTATTTTTCTTGAGATATTAGCTGTCATCCATGCCTGTCATTGCCTGCTAAGGGACTATAACAAAATACCATAAATTGACTGTCTAATCAAGACTCATTTAACCTGGACCTGGTGAAATAGGTCCAGGATCCCAGCTTCTAAGTAAGCTGAAGCAGGAGCAGGAGGATAGTAAGTTCAAGGCCATCCTAGAATAAAAAAAAATAGTTCAAGACCACACTGGATAATTGGGAGACCCTGTCTTAAAATAAAAAGTAAAATTAAGACTGGGAATATAGTGCAATGTTAAAATAATTGTCTAGCACACTAAAGGCCTTAGGTTCAATCTCCATCACTGCTGAAATATAGACATAAAAGACACTTATTCTTGCATTGTGGAGCAGGTAGAAGAGCCCCAGAATAAGGTGCCAGTGCACAGGGTGCTAAATCTGGCTTTATAAGAGTTGCCTGCTCTTTGGATCCCACCATGGTAGAGAGAAACGTGTGGTGTTCTTCCGCTTACACTAAAGACATCAGTGTTACTGGATTAGGGAGGTGATCTGGCTGCCTCACTTAGCAGGAATCACTTACATAAATACCCGATCATCTCCAAAGACTCACATTGTACTTTAGGGCTTAACATCTGGATTTGAGAGGAGGGAGCTAACATTTAAGTCCACAATAGAGTGCCTCATAGCTTTCTCTAGTTCCTCTCTTGTCTCACTCTCCACAGTTTCTCCCCAATCTGCAATGTTTCATTGTCTCTGTTACCTACACTTAGTGTTACAAATTTGTGACAGAATGTCCCCTTTCTTCAGCTAAATCTTACTTCACACCTGCAGACAATGATCAAGGATGGAAGGATACTAGCAGCAATATTGAATTACTGAGGTGACCTTAGCAGTTAATGGTGGACAAGCAGAAAGGGCACAGACGGCCTGTGCCTGCTCCTGAGTCTCCTAGGTCTCTAATTAATTGCATGCTCCTCAAGCATTCTTTCGGTCTTTTCTTTCTCATCTTTAAATTTGGAGAAGATGTGGATGGAAGATTCATCTACCGCATTTATGGAGAGATTAAAAACATTCATTAGGGCTGTCTTCAAGAGGCAGTCCTTTGGGGTAGCTGGTTAGAAGGGACTTAGGCCCTAGTGAAGACATTACTTTCACTTTTTCCGTTTTCCAACACAGCAAGGGAAATAATGATTGCACTCCTCATCTTTTCATAATGTACTTTGTTGTCCCTTTCGCTTCACTTTTGCTATCAAATGCTTACATGGCAGCCATCATAAACAAAAGGCCCTTGTTTAACAAAGGGTGCTTGTTGCAGCCTGTTTACCATTAGTGTTTTACCATGGTCTACAATCAATCTTGAATATTAGGTCACAGTAAATGGATTCTCTAGAGAGCCATTCTATATTGTTTCCTACTGTATATTTTCTAGTGTTCTGCTCAGTCCTTTTTTAATGACTCCATTCAGAGCTTCCCTGGGCTTGCTTTGGAAACGTTTGCATTAGTGACTCATAGTACAGATAGGGACTCCCTAAAGACTTCATCAATCATTCTCAAGGGTTATCTGTGCCACAATCCCAATTTAAAAGCTGGAGAGTACACATCCTATGAATGAACTTATTATATATTCCCTATCTGCTTTATTGGCTTTGTGTAGAAATTGGTATGATCTTTTTTTCTACTGTTTCATACCATCAACATTTTTAGCTGGGACCTGAGTCGCTGATTTCTTTGTGGCTTTTGACATGTAGGCCGTTCTTGAAGTACCATTGTCACCAGGTTTAGTGCTGATACCAAAGAGAATGTAACTGACAAGGCAAGCTCACTCTTGATTGCAGTGTAAATCTTCTCTAAGGAGTGAGGGGCACCTGCATGTCCTGCTGGAGGTGGCCTCCTGTCACCTCCATGCAAACAACAAGTCAGAAGTGCATGGATGTGTGTAGAGGACACAAGGATAGCAAATGAAGACTGAACAGAAATGCTTTGGGCAGAGCCATCTATCAGCCTCCCGAGTGTTCTCTTAGGGAAGCATTCACTTCAATAGTTCATTCGTTCTGGATTTATTATGTAGAGAAGCCAGTGCTTTTGTGGGACTTAATGGGAATCAGTGGGAAAAAAAAAGAAGCAGTTAGAGGAATTTTAAGTTTGTTTTCCAGACAAAGCAAAATAAGCTCGCTTGTTATGTAATTAGGTTGGTAACATGTGTCTTTCTCTTGGATATTTCTTTCCCTTGTCTGTCTATCCATGTAAACACTTTGGATGAACATAGTTTTCTAGTTAAAATTAAACTTTATGATTTAAAATTGGTGTGTCTTAAATAGTATTTCTTCTGAGGGGAAAAATTATGTGTATGTGTGTTTGTGTTTGTGGGTGCCACCTTATGTAAGTATCCATAGTGGCTAGACTTGGGCATAGAATCCTCTGAGCTACAGGCGATTGAGATGGTCTTATGTGGGTCCTGGAAATCAAACTAGGGACCTCTGGAAGAAGAATTATTCTTCACCACTGAGCCATCTCTTCAGCCTGAGTAATATTTCTTTAATGATAGAGGTCTAAAATGTTATTTCAGAATATCTCCTTCTGGATAGGAAATTATGTTTGATTTCTTTAATCTAGCTCCAAGGAGAAAAGATAAAGAGATTTCTGAATTACATGGTTTTTGGAGCTTGAACACATGATTTACCTTTTCTGATTCTCAATTTCCGCAGCTGTAAAATAAGGATGAAATTCTTATCTCCCCAGGAATTTGAAGCTTTGAGCTATGCAGGTAAGACACCTAACAAAAATAATTGGCAAGTACACATAATAGGTGGTCAACAGTTTGTGATAGTTTCCAGCATTATTTGGAGTGTGAAAATAGCAGTGATACCTATTGATTCTAAGACTGGCACAGATTTGCCAAAATAACTTTGTAGTATCAAGCAGAAGCTAAAACATAATCTCTTGGTGAGACCATCTGTATTGAAATCTTTGTGTGCTGGTAGTTTTGTATTAGAGATTTTATTCATTTTTCACCAAGTGCCTACCTATGCACATTGTTACTAAAATAAACAGCATCCATACTCTTCTTCCTAAAGACTCTCACATACTTTTATTAAAAGTGAGACAGATATCTGTGATGGGGAAATGAACATAGTAAACTGTTCAACAAATGGCATCCCAGAGTCAATTTGTTGCAGTCCTCCAAGTACAATAGATAATTTTTTTTTTTTACCAGTTTTGGACATGAACCTTTGTGTAAACCTTACATGTGTGCATCACATTAACTGAATATAACTGAATGCCTTCATGTGCTTCTTTATGCAGAAGTTTATCCCACAAAAGATAATCAGAGAGATAGAGAGGTAGAAATAGTGATAAATAGGTAGATGATGGATAGATAGATATATAGATGATAGGGAGATGATAGATGATTAGATAGATAGATAGATAGATAGATAGATAGATAGATAGATAGATAGATGATAGATAGATAGATAGATAGATAGATAGATAGATAGATAGGTGTATATCAAGGAGAATTGCCATGGATAGAGACGTTGGGTAGAAAAAGAATCACAGCTATACATATATGTTTGGTAATTTCTGATAACTTAACTAGCAAGAGAACTGCCATAGAAAGGAAGCAGCATGTTGCAGGACACTATCTGAATGAAAGACTCAGTTCTTAAACCCATGTCTGCCATCTTTAATTCAGTTGTTTTTTCCTTTCGACTATACCAATATCAAAGACACTGAGTGGGGAGTGGGTATTTCTCATGTGTGAATGCCACTAGTTCTTTCTGAGAATTAGAAATGATAGGAAACAGACAAAGTGTATTCATCTAGAGTGCATCTAGTGTTGTATGTTCTCATTATCTTTGAACAGTCATGTTATTAGATTCTCAAATTGAGTATTTGGTGCAGCAATTAATTAAAATTGAATTCTTTTACCCCCAAACCTTAGTATTTGTAACTAAGAACAAGGCTGTGAAACTGTCTTAACATTTGCTGATTCCTGTGACAAAGGTTAAAGAGCAAATATTTTAAACATGAGTAACTATATATTCTTTACTTGTAGCTCTGTATTTTCATATGCTTAGAACAAAGAGCACCTCAAGAGTTAGAATTTTAAACTTGATATGGTGTAAAACTTTGTTTTCCAAATATTCTAGTAGGTAAGTTGGTTCTAACCCTCTTAGACTTTGGCAAGTTATAATTAGAGAAATTATAATCTTGAAGTGGATTAGTATAAAAAGAAAATGATCAAGTTACCTCCTTGAAAACAAGAATATCAAGTGGCTGGAGAGATGGCTCAGCGGTTATGAACACTTGCTGCTCTTCTAAAGGACCTGAGTTTAATTCTTACGACCCACATCAGGATGCTCACAACTGCCTGTGATTCCAGTTCCAGAAGAACAGATGGTTAATTCATACAAATGTGTCACCCATGTACATATACTCACCTATACATGAGTAAAGATAAAGATGAATATTGGAAAGCAAGACAATCTAAAGTATCTAAAAGAAAAGGAGCTATGAATCACCACACCATCTCTCTTTTTATTTCCTACATACCACCCTTTCCCATGAATCCATGCATTCTAAAAAGCCCCTGTGTTATACTCATTATTTAATTATTTTCCATATCTGAAGATTTTCAAGAAGGGAGTGGGAGATAATTAGGATTCTGTGTGGGTTTATCTTTAAGATTTTATTGTTATAAAGATGATGATAAATATAGCAGGGCACTGTACTTCTAGAATTGATCCTTCCATCTACTGAACAGGAGTGAAGAACTATTACATCATGCCTTAGAAATGGCCAGGTTGCAAATAGCCAATTCATTGTTGCTTCTAATTTGGAAGCTGACAAATACTTGCTTTATTGCCCTGTCACATGCAAAGTCTATCATTCTGCTTACACAGCACAAGTCAGTAACCTACATAATTCTTCCAGGATATTCTAAAAGCCCTGAGGCGAGAGTTCATACTGTACGTATTTGGCATTCAGAATCGGATATGGAAGTGCCTTCAGTGATGTCCTGGGAAAATTTCCAAACATTCAAAAAACAATTTTTGCAGCTCATCATCTTTGCATGCATTAGTCTGCACGACCTTGCTAATGTTTGCCTTGGTCATATATTTATCACACATTTGACATTCGAAATTTGGATTTAGCAAACTAAAGCCTATTGTATTTAGGCTGCATCACTTCCCAGGGAAAACTGAACCATTACAGGAAGTCGAAGAGTCGAATCAAACTGGGGAGAACTTATTAATCTCCTATTTATCTTACTATGTAAGACATAAACCATCACATTTAGGGACTGAGGTAATTGATTATGTCGGAAGTACACCCAACTAAAATCCCAGCTGGCAGTGTGCTCTTGTAATCACAGAACTATCAAAGCATAGATTGGAGGGCTTGCCGGGCTTGCTGGGCTTGCTGGCCAGCCAGTGAAGCTGAATCTGTGAGCTGCAGGTTCAGTGAGAGATGCTGTCTTAAAAAGTAAGTTGCAGGGCAATTGATGAAGGTACTCCACATTGCCCCTAGGCCTCCACATGCAGATGTACTCTCACTTATGAACACACACACCATAAACATACAGAGAGGCAAGGGTTAATACCTTAAACTACGTTGTTGCTTTCTAAAGTGAACATCTTTATTATTACAGTAAAATTATGGAAAAGGGAATTAGTGAATAATTGTAATAATTGATACTAGTCATACAGAGTGATACTCTTGAGGGTGAAATGGCAACTGTTTATTATACTGCCCATGTTTTAGGCAAATTAGAACTCAGATGCACCCTTTTTACAGATGTGTTATATTGCTAATATGAGCGTGTACGGCAGAGCTCTCAAAATCAATGTTAAGCAAAGCAGTGTATTTGTTGCTGTACTGAAACTACTCTCTACTAAGAAACGTGCCAGAAGTATTACTTGAGTACAAATATGTAGTAAGTAAAGTTTGTCATGTGTTTAGAACACATATGTTTGGTTTCAACTTGTTTCATATTCTCCTGTAAGTTGGGTGACAAAATTCTACCCATGTTCCCATCTGCTGAAATGATAATGGGTCTGTCTGCACTTGGATTTTGTCCCTGTTCCATGCTGATGTCTTTTGAAAGGAACATATGCCCCTCTGAACCTTAATGGATTAATCATGTATCTGTTCCTTTCTAGACTTATATTGGCTCAACAATGCTGGTGTCGTAATTATGAGTCTACTGTCACTTAAGGAGACACATGACTGCTTCTTAGACTGTTCAGGTGTTCTGTTTACTCAAACAAGTTGATTAGATACATCTGCCTGCACATCCTCTGAAAGTCTGTGCTTTGCCCATGAGATAATGGATGGTTCTTTCACTCCCACTGTGTTATATAACTGCTGCAGGGGCAAAGCAGAGCAAAGCAGCTATTCTATGGTCTTGTCGTCTCCATCAACACTCTCTCATCCATGAATTCAGTAGGTTTGCAGCTCTATTCTCTGATTCCTCATATAGTATAAAGGAGCTCTTATCCCTTGTAGTCTACATGGGTTTAGGGACTAGCTTCTACCTACCAAGGCTCCAAATTCATGAAGGGAGGCAGAAGGAAGTCCCTCTATCCTTTAGTGCTCCTACTACTCATCATTTATGAAGAACTGCTTGTGGTAAGCACTCCTGTAATGAATTTTAAGATAGAAGTAAAACACCCAGATCCTGGATAGTGCTCCTCAGTGTGATCCTAGCTTGGTTGGGATACTGATTCTGACAATCCTAATTATGATTCTCTTTGTAGGACAAAAAAATCTAACAGTAGTAAGTTAAAAAAAATAGCTGTAGCTAGAATATCTCCAAACAAAAAGATTTTTTTCAAAACCTATTACCCCCTTTCTAATATTCACCCCATTTCTTCTCCATCTTCTCCGTCTGGGGCTCCTGTAGAAGTTTCCCACCACGTTCAGTCTGCTTCTCTAGCCCTCTCTACCTACATTCCATTTTTTTTTGTATGCAGCAGCAGCCTGATGATTAGAGACTTTTAAAGATATTACTGGTAATTATATTTGACCTATCATGGACACCTTCTAAATATTTACTGAGCATTTGCTTTATTTTGGTGTAAATTTCTTAGAAATTCAAAATGATTTAGGAATGCTATCCATGATATATTTCTAATTTTTTTTTAAAATTCAACTGTAAAACATTGGGAGTTTTAACTGATCATCCATTTGTAGAGGAAAGAAGAGAGTATTTGAGAAAATATATCAATCAAATATAATTTGTTGAAATAGTCAAAAATAGATTTTTCTGTGTGCCCTGTTTGGTATTCTGCAAAGCTACATTCAGTTTCCATCTTACAGTATCTTTATTGACTGTTCTTAGGTTTGGCAGACAATATTTGTGTATAATTGGGTTTCCAGGAGATAACCTGAGTTATGGAAGGCCTTTGTTCTTTCCAGAATGTTACAATGGAGGAAGTTCACCTGAAGAAATGGTCCAGTTTACAGGGCTAAAAAAGAGTCAAGGATTTGATATAGGCTATCTCCCTGTGACTTTTATTCTTCAACACATTCATTGTTTGTTTTACAACAAAAGGGATATATTGTACATGTGCACATGCACGTGCGCGCACACACACACACACAAACACACACACACACCACAAAAAGGAATGAAAAGAGCTTTATGTATAGAATATCAGAAAAAATTAGAGCATTTACTGGTTTTCTACTTGCTATGAGGACGAAGCAATTATCCAGCATCACAATCAAAGGATACTGGTACAGTTTGCCCTTTACCTTAGTCTAATCCATCACAAAATTGAGTTCAAGTCAAGAAACTTCAGACGCACACAGCTTACTTTGTTTTCCATCCTATAGATGCATGATTTGTCTTGACAGGGATTTTCCTTTTGAAAATAAAAATTACAAAACTAATGAAATGGAAATTGGAAGGATGACCATCCCTCTTGGGCATATTGGATGTTGCCAAAATGTCATAGATTTTATCACAGAAATTCTGGAACAGCTGTGATATTCTAAAAATACTTGTTAATTCGTATCAGCTGTGTTAAAAAAAGGTCATTTATAAAAATCTGCAAATTTTATTGAAATACTTCTTTTGGTGGTGAGGAAACATATTTGCACATGTCACCACGTTCACAGAGCTTGCCTGCCAGGGTGAAGAAGAGTGTGAATTTCCTAATATGATCCCAGTATTATTATTTTGTTGCCTGTGCAAGATCAAATTCCCATAGAAAAGCATCAGGGTAACATTTGTTTTCGCCCTTTGTTTTGCAGCTACATATTTTGATTTTCCATAATTATAATACAGTAAATAAACTATTTTGCATAATCCTCCATTTTAAGGACTAATTTAAAAAGCTAAAGTTTGGAAATATTCCACTATAGTGGATTGCTTTCTTAATGTCTATTACTCATGGTAAACCAGAAAAGAATGTTTCATTTAATACATAAAACTTATACTCTATTACATGGTTTTAAAACAATTGTTTTTAAAAACAATTTAAACAATTTAAAAACAATCTAACATTAACTAGTTAAACACAATTCCTCATATAAACATGATTCATTTTATAATAGAATTTAGTAAATGTAATATTGTATTAGATAAAAGTTGGAAAATGCTATTTAGATGGCAATTTAATAAAAATGGATAGCTTGTATTAGGATCATTGTTTTTATATTACATTTTGCTTGCATGTTCTCAGAATGAATAAAGTGGTATCTATTGTCTGATATTAAAAATATTAAAAAGAGCTTTCTCTTGTTATTTTAATACTTCCATATTAGTCTGTAAGATATTTTGTATGTCGGTTTTTTCTTCTTAAGAATAAGCATTTTACTTTTAAAATCCCCTACCATCTTCTCTCTTTCCCTCTCCCCTTGTTCCCTCTTCTTTCCTCCCCTACCCTCCCCTCCTCTCCTCTTCTCTCCTCTCTTTTTACCCCTCTTTCCATTGTCTTTTTTATCAAGAAACAGATTCAGCATTACTAATTAATGAAACCATAATTACTGGATATTGCTCTTTTATTGCCTCTACTGTCACTGCTGGTCATAGATATAATTATTTCTCCATTTCAGTAAAATTTTTGAGCAATGGTTAATAACAATAAAGTATATGGGGAATTTAAAGTGACAGTTGTTATAGGTGCTTCACTGATATTGTAGATAATCACATTTAAAGTTCAAATTGATGATGGATAACATTGATTAAAGAGGCAGAATTGGATATAAAAAGAACTCCTAAAGGACAACTTTGGAACCAGTCCAAAGATAATACATTGCATTATGCAGAATGGACACAAATAGTTAAAAAGACTAATATACCGTGGCTGTTTGTTAACTTGAGATAAGACGCTAATTCTGTAGCACCTAATGGGAATCTCATATCCTTTCCTAGGCATCCTAGTCTCTGCTGGGCTTTCATATTTGGTTCTCCTTTATTATTGTTATTAAGCCAAGCCAATCAGGTTGAACTAATTAATTTCTGTCAAATGAATCAAAGTCTAGTGAACAGAACTAAGATGTTATTTTTCTAATCATTTCAATTTTCTCAGAGTCAGATACATTAGCATGGTGCTTGTAGTGTATTAATATAGGATTAGTTGCACTGAAGTTTTGTATATAAAAAGCTAGACCAGGAAAAGATTAAGCATTTGCATATTTTAATGCAAATCATAATATCAAAGATAAGAGATTGACTAATATAATGGCTGAAGCTAAATCAGCGATAGTCTTGTAACAAAAATCCAGTGTGACAGCAATTTCTCTTGTTCAGTCCAACACTTAACCTATCAGATGCCAGAATGTGAATTTAGCCAGTGACAATGAGGAAGTGTTCTTCTCCTTTTGTTCCCAGAACAGTCTCAACGTGAAACTCAACAAAGTGCAAACATTTTCTCATCAATATGTCCCCAGATAGATCTTTTCAATTAGGCTCTCAAATAGATCAAAACCTACTCTGGGTGTCTGTGAGATGACTCAGCAGGTTAAGGTAATCCATGCAAGCTGGGAAATATGAGTTCAATCCCTAGACTGAAAGATGAGAATCACCTCTGTACAGCTGTCCTCTGACCTCCACATGCTCACTACGGCATGTGATACCCTTACATAATGCATAACCATAACCATAACAATAGCAGCAACAACAACAATAACAAACCTTAAAGGCTCCTCTGGTTCTAGAGAAGGGATGACAGGAGCATCTTTACTTAGCAAAGCATCTTCTTTTGATCCATTTCCACTACTAGAAAATGAAATAACCCTATCAACCTAACAAATGGAGCCCACTCTTTTTAAATGTATCCCTTATGTTAATAAATGAGAACATTGAGCTTTCTATTTAATTCTTTAAATACTGATAATTTGTATTAAATTTAAGTGTTCCTTTGTCTTATCTTCAAAGGGAGAGTATGCAACCATTTTTGTCAATTTCATCATTAATACTGGCATACTTAAACCTCTTCAAAAGAAGACAGGCCTAGTAGGAAAGGCCTGTAACCCCAGCTACTTCACAGGCTGGAACAGGTGGACTATATGTTCAGGATCTACCTAGGTGACCGAATGATTTCGAGGCAGACTGTGCAACTCAATAAGGCCTTATTACAAAATAAAGAATGCAAGAGGGGCCTGGGGATAGAAGCCAATGATAAAGTGTTCACACAGCAAGCATAAGTTCATAGTAGCCATAGGCTCAGTACTAGATGAGACAAAATGATTAAGAATTTTTGTCTATTAGAAGAAAAAAAAAGTAAAACTCGACCTTTACATATTTATATTTTTTAATTACATGGTAATTTTATATCAAATAAATATTGGACCATATCTATAATTTTATTTTCACATTTGAGTAATGATCCTAATTAAAGCTACGGGAAGAACTGGAGACGTTCCAAAGAACAGAAACTCAGTTGATTGACGATAAAATATGATTTCAGATGGAACCTGACTCTAAAATTCTGGATTTCTATTCAGAAAATATTTAGAACTTTGTATAATCCAAAATTTCAAAAGCATTCCAAACAGGAAAAACAAAATACTCAATCCTATCATACTTAGACATCGTTTTTTATTACTCTTGGAAAGGGAAATTTTTAAGCACAAATAATATTACTTGACACAGTAAACAGAATGTCCACTGTGCTACTTGCACAGAGATAATATCCCAATCAGCATTGCTGATAGATACGGCTTATTTGAAGACCTAGGATGTGTCAAAGTGACTGAGAACCTAATCTGGCATCTGAATTAAGATGGGATGTCACTGTAAAGCATATCTTAGTTTGAAGAAAACTTCATTAGTAATGAAATATTAGTATAGAGGCCCAGTAGTAACATTTTAATAATTGATAAAAATTAAACTGATATTTTGCACATACAGAATTGATCGAGATTAGAAAAAATACTTCATTTGTTTGTTTTTTACTTTTTTTTAATGTGGCAACTTCATATTGGAATTTACTACTGTGTTTTCTATTACCTGCCTTATGTCTATTGTGATATATATATATAGTATCAAAATAATGTGATTGACTATGAATTGAGTATTAGACTGTGGTGATGTGAACCAAAAGGACAGAATTTACTTTCTTCACACAACTGAGTGGTAAGTAGCAAACATTAATTCCCAGGATAAATATGCCAGGCACAGTCTAAAGAGAATATTTAGAAAGAAAATATATAGCCTGATCTCATAGAAAGGGCAATGGAGAGTAGCTTGGGAAATAATTTGAAAGAGAGGATGAAATGGATTTCCATATTTGGGGCATGTGAAACTATAATGTACTGAAGAATGTACACAAAGTGTGCAGCAGTGTTTTGTGAGGGCCATGGAGTGCTTGGATCCCTAAAGTGACCTTTGATCTCAGATATATATATATATTTTTTTTTTCTCTCTCTCTCTTTCTCTAATATATATATATATATTATATATAATATATACTAGATAGATAGATAGATAGATAGATAGATAGATAGATAGATAGATAGATAGACAGATATTTTTAATGTAAGCCTTTAGAGTGAAAAGGATTCTTGCCACGGGACTGGTATAGGCCATGCTTGTTGCTCTGTCTTCTGTCTGAAGTCTCTGCCATGCTCCTGGCCTATGTGATCAGGGTACAGCTAAGAAATGGAGATAATATCAAAACAGTCCCATAATGACAAGCTTATTATCCAGCTACAAATATCAATATCTTTGAAGATGGAAATCACTGGTTCAGAATCCATTTGAATTTTAATCTCACATTTTAATCTTATATATTAATAGACTAGGATTGTAACATATTAAATGGCTTATTTAAAGTACTAAAACTAATAAGAGATGTGATTGGATCAGAATCCAGACAGTCTATCTTTCAGGGCTGGTTTTATCATGCTAAACCTGTCTTTTGTACTGTTTGACTGTTCTGAATTTCTTAATCACTTCATGAAGCTTTTGACAAGTTGTAGCCAGTGTTCTGTGTATTTCTACCTGTTTATGTGATAGATAAACTAATTTTCATAAAATGAATATCCTATGCAGACCAGGTTGGCCTTGAACTCACCAAAGATTCCCTTGTCTCTTTCTGTAGACTGCTGAGATTAAAGGCATGCACCCTTTATTCTCTGTGACATTTTGTTCATACATTTTGTTGTTGATGTTTTATTTTATGTCATCTATTCCTATTTATTTACTTATTTACTGTTATTTTGTTGCTGTTGTTTTTTTTTTCCCAAGACAGGGTATCTCTGTGTAGCCCTGGCTGTCCTGGAACTTGCTCTGTAGACCAGGCTGGCCTTGAACTTAGCAATCCTTGTTTACTTTCTTTTTGAATTCTCAGTCTTACTTTAGCAAGATACTTCAGATTTAGAGAACAGTTTTTAATTTGTCAAAGAAAACTTAGTTGAGAAAAATTCTTTTCAAAATGTTTAATATCCATTTAATTATTTAATAAAATTCTTGTATATGTGTATGTGCCTGTGCACCCAAATATGTGGGTACACATAGAATAAACATATAAATTATGTTCATGTATACATGTATACATTTATACGTACAAGTTTATGGCAATAATCATACTAAAAGTAATATAAATCCATATAAAGGGTATAAATCTATAAACTAGAAACATAGTAAAAATGTAAGATTTCACATGCACTCCCTAGGGCAGTACTTTCTCCAAACAAAACTATTGATACTTTCAGGAATTGGCCAGGGTAGCATCTTGGTAAGTTTCCTAAGATAAACTTAGGTGGAAAGATTCAGCCTCATTCTTAGGGTTACTGGGTTCTCATGTGTAGAGATGACTAGTCAACTCTATAGGGAGTCATTGAAGGTTCTATCACACAAATTTGACTGACCTACATCATTGACCCCCTCCCCTCACTTTGTTTCCCTTGCTTGGAATACACTGTTTTTCTTTTTCTTTTCTTTTCTTTCTTTCTTTTTTTTTTTTTGAGACAGGGTTTCTCTGTGCAGCTTTGGAACCTGTCCTAGAACACACTTTGTAGACCAGGCTGCCCTCAAATTCACAGAGATCCATCTGCCTCTGCCTCCGGAGTGCTAGGATTAAAGGTGTGTGTCACCACCACCTGGCATACTGCTTATCTTTAGGAAGAACTCTCTCAATCTCTCTTTTGAGACACCTACCCCGGTCAATCCCAGAAAATGTCAATAGTTTTGTTTATAAAATTAAAATGTTTTAGAATCTGCCTTGGCTATTCCATGGTCAATAAATAATATAAAAACAAGGATAGAAACAGGTTGCTGTCATGGCTGGGATACCTAGCATGTAAATTGGACTACCTGGCTAGGAAGACTAAATACAATGCACAGAAGTAGTTGAGCAGACATAGGGAGAGAAAGACAGACAGACAGAGGGAAAAAATGCCTGGTGTGTCAACCCATGTCTTGACTTCTTCTCCAGCTTTATCACAACAACAAATCTTACTTCTTTACAATCTGGAAAGTCACAAGAAAACAGAACAATCCTGAGGCAGAGAGAATTTTCCAAGGCTGGAGATACATGGATTTTCTTAATTCTGTCTGTACATAGGCTTGACTGAGCACTAGTTATCCAAGGGTCTCTACCTACTGCAGTGTTTACAAGTTGCTCAGTACCTGAGTCTCCAAATAAATATCTATTAATTCACCTAAAGGAAATAGTCTTGTTATCCCTGGCTGTCCTTTCAATAGAATCTTCTTGGGCATTATGTATACATTTTCACTGTCTCTTTGTGGAACTTTTTCCCACTGTTAGGAGTCCCACAAGAGGACCAAGCTACACAACTGTAACATATATGCAGAGGGCCTAGGTCAGTCCCATACAGACTCCCTGGTTGTCAGTTCAGTCTCTGTGAGTCCCTATTAGCCCAGGTTAGTTGATTCTGTGAGGTTTTTGTTTTTTTTTGTTTTTTTTTTTGTGTGTGTGTGTGTGTGGCTGTGTGTGGTATCCTTGACCTCTCTGCTCTCTCAATGCTTTCTCCCTCTCTTCTGCAGGATTCCCTGAGTACCACCTAATGATTAGCTGTGGGTCTGCATCTGCTTCCATCAGTTGTTGGATGAAGCCTCTCTGATAAGAATTAGATTAGGCACCAGTCTATGTGTGTAGAGTATTAGGCATAATTACATTGACATTTTTTCTTCCAGTCATGTTTGTTTCTATCCTATGTCTCTGGGTTATCCAACATGTGGGTCCTAATGGTCCAAGCTGTGTCGGGGTGGGCTTATTCTCCTGGAATGAGTTTTAGGCTAGACTGGTCATTGGTTAGCCACTCCCTCAATCTCTTGGCCACCCTTACCACAGCACGTCCCTTAGGCAGGACAGACAGGAGGTCGAAGGTTATATGGCTGGGTTAGTTTCCTACTCCCTCCACATGAAGTCTTGCCTGATCACAGGAGATGGCCAATTCAGGATATGCATCTTCTATTGCTAGGAGTCTTAACTGGGATCATCCCAGATTCCTGGGAGATTCCCTTGTGCCAAGTTTTTACTTGACCTGAAATGTTCCCTACCCCCACCTTTCCAGTAGTCTCTTTCAGTACTCTCCCCCAAAGAGGTAGATTTTAGGCAGATATTTTATAATTTTCCACTTCAATAGAAACATTATGCCTTCTTAAGTTTTATGTCATGCATGACCAGCTTAGGAATGATGTCTGTCCAAAATGGAGCATAGGAAGTGGCAATTCTGAACTGACAGCACAAATCACTTCCTACTTTGAGCCTCCATTTCCTTATTTATGAATGGGAAATCAAATAGCATCTGCTTCTGAGGTTTGATGTGAGTGGGAAATAAATTAATATGCTTCAGTGCTGAGAACTGGACCTGGCATGTGGTAAGCATGCACAAGCTGGGGCCAACAACTAAAATTATCCTAGTGACATTGACATGGAGTTATTTGCCCTCATGTATAGCACACTTATCATTCTTACGTATTTACTGGTCTTTTAAGTATAGAGGGAGGATGCTGCATTAGAAGTAAGGGTATGTATTTGACTCCGTCATCCTCCTCTTGTGTTTTTCAGTGACCTAAAATAAAGGAGCCTCAGTTTCTTATTTGTGGACTTTCTAATAGACCTCACCCTTATAATATTTAAGAAGTAGTTGGGATGTTTGAAAGATAATGTAAACTTCTAGGCTTCCTATAGATATTTTTATTCTATAATCCTATGAATGGACCAAGGTGAAAATCTTTTTCAATAAACATATAAGGAAATTTTTGAACAACAGACTGGGCAGCTTGGGCAAGGTGACCTTTCAATTCAATCTCAGTTAGCTCTTAAATGTATACCTCTGTGCTTCAGAGTAAAACAATGCTATGTTTAAATACATCTCACAACAATCTTATAAAGTATACAAAAGCTCATTTCAGAAACCATATTAACTCCAAATCTGAATGCCTCTGTTACTTGTTTATTGGGCAACTGAATCTAGAAAGGCTCTTTGATGAATTTCATCAATTTTTCAACAAAACCCTGTTGCAAATGGTGAATTATGCATTAACATATGTTCATGTTAATTTATACACCACTGACAGATTTTTGGCATGGGATCAATAACATACAATTATGTTTTAAAAGTTCATTTATTAAAGCTGTTAAGAATTTGGGATTATCATTTAGTAAACAATGTGTTGTTTGAACCCAACATAAAGAAAACAGCAAATTCCACATTTCTAAGATGTTGACTTATTTGTCTAAGGACAACAACATGAATATGAACTAATCAGGTAAATGTCTCCTGCTCTTCTTGATTAATAGTTTTACAGCCCTGCTTGACTGTCTAGTGTTGGTGCCTTGCCATCAGACATAGATGCAGGATGTTGTTACACAAGTCTCTCTAACGTCCAAATAATTATAGACTAACCTGGTTAGGTTATAACACTTAGATAAAGATTATCCATCAACTAGCTCCAGAAAATGTAATTTTATATATTCTTTAGAATTAAGACAAAGATCCCTACAAAGAAGCAAAAACCAGGTTTCTGGGAACATTCCAAAGTGTGTTTGTATATAGTATACTTTTATTTAAACACAAAGAGATTTTAAGGAAAACTTTACATTGGGAAGTACTGGTTTGCAAAGTAATTTTGAATGAAATAAACATATTAAAGGATGATGATTTTGGGTGATTAAAAATATTTATTGTGCTTTAAAATATTATTGTAAACCTATTGTTGAATCCCTATTCCTTCCATTTAATGCAATTTTTGATGCGTTTGCGTCTCTGTTTTGGAATCACTTTGAGAAATGGAGTTCCAGCTTTTTGATGCTTAGGATTTTATCCACAATTATTATTGATTTGGAACTACAAAATATGACATCATTCCAATACCAACTTCACGTACTTGATGTTAATAAGACAGAGTCAGTTAAGTGTTCATTTCATCACTCAGGCAATGGGCATCAGAGTCAAAGGCAGCTCACAACCTAAGGTTATTTCCTGTGTGAACCATATTAACACGGCTGAAATTGCCCCTTGCTGGGGTAGAGGGGACAGAGAAGGGAAGACATTTGTTCCCAATTAATGAATTTATACGAGATGTCACTTTGTAATATAAGACTGATTGTAAATTAAATACTTAACAAATAGATAGAAGGGTAACTGCAGAATAAAAACATAATAGTTCTTGTCACAGGGGTAGTAACTTCTTAGAATGATGCCAATGAGGACAGAGAAACAGTGGAATTAAGAGACATAACAAGGATGGGTGAAAGACAGAAAAGTTGAGTTCTGTCATTGACTTCGATTGTGTTTACCTGAGCTATTCTATCTTTAGGGGACCTGCTTTTCTTGTCTAGCAACTGAAAATCATGATTTCTGCTTACTGCAATAGCACAAGTTTCAAATGAAAATGGTATGAAAATGTATTTTTACATTACATAACTTTAGTTTTTGTTTGTTTGTTTTTTCGACATAAGGTTTCTCTGTGATATATATTTAGTTTTAATACAGGATCACATTCCCTATTAAAACATCTGCTTTTAAAGACATAATTCATGACCTATTAATTCCTCTTTTCTAGGAGTTTCTGAGGGAGTAGTGTCCTTGAGGGAAGCTTTATATGTGAGTTAGACCAAGTTGAAGGATGTGTCCTAAGGCAGTGTTTGAGGATAGAGAAGCCTTGCTCAGTGTAGAGCAGAGTGTCTAGAGGATCCAATGGAGAAAATAAAGGAAAGTCAGAAAAGAGAAAACAGAACACAGAAACAGAAAACCAACAGAAAATAGATGGCTGCCCGTCTCACAGTGTAGATATCACGTCAAATGATCTTTCTGTCAGTGTTCATCAAGAATCAGAGATATTCACAACCATTAGATGATCATGACAAGTTTTTCAGGAACTCTGGTGACTCGTAGGGAAGGCTTGGTAGCTGGTAAGATAAAATTGAGTACACTCTGGTATTAATAAGCCTCTTTAGATCCATATAATGAACACTGCCCTAAAATATAGAAGCCCTGGATTTGAGGCCATACTCTTTAGTCATCATAGGTAAGTCTTCCTTTCTTCATCTGTATATTTAGACTATCATTCTTGAATATTATTTAAGGGGATAATGAGGTAATTTGCCTGAATATATTTGAAAACTGTTCAAGTGCAAATCAGTATTATTTAAGTACGACCTCTGAATAATCATAGAAGAACATGACTTCTAATTAATTTCTAACAGAATTTATGGGCTTGAATCTACATTCACACATTCACTTAAGTACAAATGTGTACACATTAACACAGATTTATTTCATATATATGTGATTTTTTTTTCTTTTTTTGGAGGGGAATGTAGAAGGAGGGATGGAGCAAAATATTCTGCCTGTGCTAGTTTCAGAAAAGATGCTTTCCCTCATCAGTTTACAAGTATCACCCCAAATCTAATAGGATCTGCAGGTGGCACCATTTAAATATCAGATGTCACACATCAATATATTCTTCCCCAGTGAGCAAAAGAAAGCTCACTGGAAACCCTTTTGTAAAATTGGCGGTCAGGATAACATCATTCTGATAGGTGTATAATTTAAGGCTTTTACTGCATCCATCTACCTGGATTAACAAAGAGCCACACTGCAAATGATTCTGCTCCTTGTGTGATGAAGGAAACAATCTCTGAGAGGTGTCTTGTCATAAGTACAGAATAGTAGATCTAGAGCGATTTATTCTTCCCCCTTTCAACTCCACTGTAATGTATCTGCACACTGTGTTCAATCTGCTGGGGAATGTGATTAGAAAGAAACAAACACCATTTCTCTTTAAATAAAGCAGTGTTATATATGAGCTCACAACATGTCAGCAGTGCTTGAGTTACAGAAGCACAATGAATGACTCTACCAATGAGTAGTTGCCTGGAAATGTTTTATTGATCATGATTTATGGATGACAAGTTTGAGTAATTATTAAACATAACTGTACTTAAATGATATAGTTTTCCCCCAATTGTTTATCTTTGGGGCAAGGATGAGAGCAAATGTGTTAAGAATGAAGAGGTCGGTGATTGCTAAATGAGCTTATTAATATTTACACATGTAGCAATTTAAGCCATTAATATGTGCATGTGGAAGGAGATGGCTACTCATTACAGTGTCCAGAAAATGCTGCATACACCACCACTACTGTTAAATATACACATACCTATTTCACTTCAGTCATAAATCCAAGTTGTCCTGAGGTTAATTTTGCTCTACTTGTGGCTGGTAAAAGTATTTTCAAGGAAATGAAATTACTCTACCTACTTGGCATGCAGTAGGGCATTAGGTCAAGAGTATCCATGTGCTGACAAATCCAGGGAGGGAGGGCAGCAGTGTGATCCTCGGGGGCTTTGCTTTATTTCCACAGAATGATTTTTCAGGCAGCCCATTTTAGTCTTGATACAAGGGTTCAGCAAGACAAATTTGTCTGCTTTTGCAAAGCCCAGGATGAAACACTGAATTTCTCAGCTCTAAACCTTGTTGTTGTTCCTTATTACAGCAAAGATAATGTCAAATCTTGTTACAAGCTTAAATTGAGCCTAGGTTATTTAAAATTCTACAATAAGAATACTTGAATAATGAACTGATTGCAAATCAGGCTGTTGTTTAACATGGACAAGATCTCTCTCTGTCTCTCTCTCCTTCCTTCTCTCTTTATATATATAATATTTATGCTATATATACATATACATATATATATACATACACACACACACACACATATATATATATATATATATATATATAGAGAGAGAGAGAGAGAGAGAGAGAGAGAGAAATGGAGATCGAGGGAGATAGGAAGGGGAGGGAGAGAGAGATGGAAATGGGGAGGGAGAGTGAAAGAAGGAAAGACAGAATTGGAGGGAGGTAGAGAGGAAGAGAAGGAGAGGGAGAGAGATAGTTATATGTTAGCTATATAGATGACAGATAGGTAGATCTCACCTTTCATTTTTCTTGTATTTCATTAGCTTTTCTAAAGCACTAGATAAGTTAAAACATTATTCTTCAAAAATAAGAAATAAGATCAATGTAATATGTATGTATGTATTCATATATATGTTCATATATATGTATATCATACATACACATTTTAAGATCAAGGTAACATATGTTTGTTTTGATGCTTGGAATAGGGACATACATTCATTCTCTTGACCTGAGAAATGAAAGAATTATCATAAAGATGTAAATAAAAACAATGAGCCAAGGATTTTGGCTTTACATGTTTTTCTTCCTTTCCTTTTCCATAAATTGGACCTTAGAAAAATATGTGTGTCCAGGCTTTAAGGAAGGCAAATATAATAATACAGACAGATTTCCACAAACTAGAACCCAGGTATGTAGCTGTACGTAAGCATTTTCCATTTGTCAGGGTTAGTGAACTTGTTACAGCCAAGCTCCAGAGAGCAGGGATTCACTGTGCACTAAAGAAGATTCCCATTAGTGGGACACCCACTCACTGCCCCTCTGCTTCCTTGTTCAGATGATAATTAACATCCTTGCTGGGGTTGTGCTGACTAGAAGTTTATGCTTATTCAAAATTCTGTCTACTAATCTAAGTCCATCAGCTGTTTCTGCCAGTAGAAGACAAATTGGTGCAATGACTGGGACCCCTTGTGATGGCCAGTGGTTTAGTTATGCCATTTGGCATATGGATTGGCTACACTTGGCTCACAATCAGCTGTCACCAAGTTGAAGCAAATAATAGACTATGCTAAGCTAGTATCCTCTGACACATAAGAAGCTGTGGGCATCCTGAGGCTAAACTTGTTCCTACAATAAGCATTCAGATAACCTTGACAGTTAATAGGGTTGATCTTTGCACAAAAGAATACACACACACACACACACACACACACACACACACACACATATATATATGTATATATATATATATAAAATTTTATTGGTATTCAATAGCGAATATTGAATGTCTATAAAATTAGTTACTAGGCACGATTGGGGCTGCTTTTCTTAAGGTAAAACTCCAGTAACAACATCCCTGTTATCACTAGTAAATAAAAAAGCTGTTTATAGTAAGCCTCTCTATAATTCCTCATGTCCACTCATATTTTTTTTAAATCCAGTGTTGTATATATTCCTTAGTTTGGAGCCCTGATCTCTTATACTCCCTTAAGTTGAGGACTTGGAGTATAATTATTCTTAATCATATTCCATGCATAGAAAGCATCTATATCCTGTCTTATCTAGCAAAGTCACCTATAGATAAAAAGGTGATAATATGTCCATCATAGAGACTTCTCATCTTGTTATTTTGAGAAAGTAGTCCATCTGCCTCCCTGATTCATCTTTCTGGAACAGGATCATGATCAATCCTTCTCTCCAATCAAATGGAAATTTTCATCAAAGTTCTATGCCAAAGAGACCTTCTAATAGGAAGCTATAGTAATACAGAAAACTCAAAATCTTAATGCAGCTAAAAATCTATTACTATATTTCATTATACTATATACTAAATTTAAAATATGCTCATTATATTATAGCATAATGCAAATTGACAACAAAAATAAGAACGTGCTATGTTTTAGATAGTTCATAAATTCACAAGAGATTTCATGTGTGTGTTGTTTTTTATTTCTATACCAGATGTTCAGTATATAAAAATAATCATGTGAAATATGGCATTTGGTATATATACACTTACACATATAAGCATACACACAAAACATACCTACACATACAATTCATATACATGTATATGCACACATATATACATATGTGAGTATACACATATACAGGCAAACATAAATATGTACATACTTACACACATATAGAGACAAAGACTATTTCAGGATATGGAGCATGAAGCTATTAGTAGTTAAGTGATTTATTGAATCATTCAGCAAGAAATACAGTATGTTGAAATGAAATGTATGTATGAGCTTTTGCATAGGTCTGACTTTGGATATGAATCCTACTCTCACTACTTTCTCAATGCAGGGCTTTGTAGTAGCTATTATTAAATATTTATAAGGCAGTCTCCCGATTTGTTGGATGAAAAATAGGATGTTTGTAGGTGTAAGTGAAAAACAGTTCTCATCCCAAATGGAATAAGAGTTTATTCTGAGCCAAATGAGAATGACCATTACTTAGCAACACAGATGAAAGCTGTTTTGAATGACGTGTTTCACCACAGTGTAGTTGCATGAACTTCTCATAGTCACAGAATGAAAATTATAAATTACACCATTTACCAAATAACTTGATGGGGATATCAGGTCACAGGGTTGCAACAAAGCAGATAAATCTCTGCTGTAACTGTTGGATGTAATATGGTGATAGCCTTTGCTTCTGGATTGGTTGAAGTTAGTTAAAAAGACTCCATAGGTTTTACCTGGTAGTCAAAAGAATATTAGGACAGATCCAGAGATAGGGAACTAATGTAGGTTAAGGGGACTAAAGATAGCCAAGGCAATGTTGATGCTGAATCTACAACATTCTGATTGTCCACAATCGTGACCTCGTAGGATCTTGAACATGGTTAAGTTTTCATTTTTTTTTTATTTTGATAATATAGTTCACATTGGCTTTTAATGAAAACAGAAGATGTAATGCATATAAAAATACTTAATAAATGGTGCCTGGGAATTGATTATCCCAAACAAAAATAAATTTTAGTTTTTAAGTGTACTGATCTTTCTACTCTACCCGTAAGTTTAGAATTAAAAATAACATTGTCTCATAAGAAGAGAATGAAATTTCATAAAAGTAGAAGGATATGTGTTAACTGTATTTTGTTCCCCCAGATTTATCTGATATGTAAAAGCATGTTCCGAGAAATGTGCCCCCAAACAGGCCAATCTTCAGATCTTCCTTACTTGTTCAACACACCAGAATACAAAGAACCAGGAGAGTATGGGTAGCATGTCAGATTCCTCAACACCATTCTGAATTGTTTTCACATGCTTTCATTACTTCAAAATAGATGGAAAGGTAATCTGTATAAAAATTGTAGGTAGATGATCCTGTGAGAAAAAAAAAACAGAAAACAACACAAAACAAACAAACAAACAAACAAAACCAAGAGAAACTATGATGACATGAAGGCCTAGTGCTTTTTAATATCAGTAAATTTCAAGCCAGCAGTGGTGGCACACAACTCCAACCCCAGTACTCGGGAGGCAGAGAGAGGCAGGTGGATCTCTGTGAGTTCGAGGCCAGCCTGGTCTACAGAGTGAGTTCCAGGACAGGTTCCAAAGTTAAACAGAAAAACCCTGTCTCAAAAAACAAAAACAAAAACAAAAAACAAATCAGTGTATTTCTTAGTTTCTATTAATTTTGGATCCATCGGGATGCACTTCTGGGTGCTCCTACTTTTCCCACAAAGTAGCTGTTGCCTGCAAACTGCCTCCACTCTTATATTGGCAATTACCAGGTCTACTTTCAAACAGTTGAGTTAAGCAAGTCTTTACCATGTGTATTATCAAGCTCTGCAAATTTTCTTTGAGATGTTTGGTGCATATAAACCATGGAAACCTAATGCACTCTGCTTTGATAACAGGACAGCAAGAAGCCACTATAAATCCTGACCTGAAGGACAGACTGGAAATGGCTAAGATTCTACTCTGTATTTGCCAAAATAAATCATTGAACACTAACTTTAAATAAAGAAATATGATAGTCAAAAGATAAACTGTTTTAAACATGTTTAAAAGTAGGGTAATATATTCATTACAAGATGGTAGGGATTTGGCATTAAAACATTAAAAATATCAAATGTATTTTCCTGGAGAGGTCGTTAATATATCACAAGCCTCTCCTTCCTAACGCAGACAGTTGAAATATATTCTCCTTGATCTACAGCCTGTCTGGACTTCCTGGTTTAATGAGCTTTCCCTTTAATTCCTCACGTTTTCTCTTCTAACTTCTTGGCTCCTGAACACTGCTCAATTTACTGCTCTCTTATTGAGTATTTCACCCTGCACACCTAAACTCCTTCCTCCTTTGTGTAGATTGTCTTGCTCATTATCATCACCAGTTTCTCCAAGGCTAAGGACCTACACTCATCCCTGGAAAGGTCCTGTAGGGTTCTCAAGCCCAATGGATCTTTTATTCCAGATCAAAATAAGCAAACAGACAAATAAAAATACAAACAACAGAGAAAAAAATATAAATACCTTAATCCAAAACACTATCTTATGCAACTATTATTTCCACTCTCATCTCCATAGCCACCTCTGCTCTTTCCCATTGCAGAATACAACCAGAAGAGCAATCACATGCATGCAATGGCATATATAACCTCAACACCATGACCAAACTTCTAAAAATACCTGAATTGTTTTTGGGGAAAGGCTGTGTTTTCAACTGGGGGTTGCATACAGAGATTAATCTAAATTCAACTGTTATCCATTCTAGTTTCTTCTATGATGCACAAAGCTGTTTACACTAGTATTTAAGAGAAATTAAAACACAAACATAAGCTTTTTCCTCATGATAATACCATCATATTGAACTGTATACACCCATTCTCCCGATAATTTGCATTTAATTGTGGAAACTGGCCAGATTATATTTCATTGTAATTCAGTTTCATTGAAGTAATTTTGATAACTTGGCCCATTATTACAAATTGATCTATATAGTGAATGTTTTAAAATACAGAATATAATTAATACTAGTATGGTTTCAAAAGATATTTGTATGAAAGACAAATCACAGTACTTAAGCCATTCTGAGTTTCATTTTTGAGTTCATGTGCTTCACAGAGGAAAGACAATGGCTGAAATTGCATCATTGATTGAATACTGTGGGAATCATTTTTTATAAATGACTAATTCATTGAGAGAAAAGAGGATGAGTTCATCACACACAGAGAGATGAGAGAGAGAGAGAGAGACAAAAGTCTTTTACTATGTCTTATCTTCTGTTGTCTTTTTTGGCTAAAATCTAGAGACAAAACTCAGACAGCTGAGATGTAATTAACCTAATATACAATGCACCCCTTTAAAGTGTACAATTCAGTGGTATTTAATATATGCATCACACTGAGCAATTTGCTACTTGCTTGCAGTGCATTTTCCCTACCTTAAAGAGAAACATCATATCCATAACCTGTCATACCCATTCTCAGTTCTTAGCCTAGCCCTTGTTCCATTAATCCATCTTATGTCCCTATGGATTTGCTAGATGTGGACAAATAAATAGCATCAGACAACGTATGACCTTTGAAAATATTTAGCAGAAATTGTTCTTGATTCAATTCAAATGCCATTATAGAAATGCTACTGGAAAGTTCTTAACCCTTCCCCTCGTTTCCATCAATGACACTACCCCATATCCTTAAATTTCCGTATCATATCCAGGATATGAACATGGGTAGAACCAATCAAGTTCATTCAGTTTAGGGATTTTTTTCACTCATTTGTTTCTTTGTGTAAAGCCTACTATATATATGTAATGTATGTCATTATATATCTATCTATATCTATATCTACTCATATAGAGATACACACACACATATGTAGTGACATACATAGATTTGTAGAATACACAAATGATTCCAACCTCATAATGAGCCATAGGTTCTTATCAGGTTCTTTGATAGCCTCCTCCCTCAACATACTATGCTTCTCGTTAATAATTTACCTTCCTACAACTTCATCTTATAAAAGAGGATGGAAATTATGTTTAACCTTTTGTGTTTGAATTTATTTTGGTTATCAAACTTTTTTGCAGAATATAGGTTGCTGCATATGTCAGTGGTTTATTCATTTTTATTGTTGAGTTCTAATTCATGGTAGGTAAGGACAGTCATTTGTCCAGCCATTCTCCCACTGAAGCATGCTGTGGGATAATGCTCTTGTACACTGGTTTAATAAAATGCTGATTGGCCAGTAGCCAGGCAGGAAGTATAGATGAGGAGAATTCTGGGAAGAGGAAGGCTTAGTCAGGAGTTGCCAGCCAGACACAGAGGAAGCAAGATGTTAAGGCAGAACTGAAGAAAGGTACCAAGCCACATGACTAAACATAGATAAAAATTATGCGTTAATTTAAGTGTAAGAGCTAGTCAGTAATAAGCCTGAGCTAATGACCAAACAGTTATAATTAACATAAGCTCCTAAATGATTATTTTATAAATGGGCCACGGGACTGCGGGGACCTGGTAGGACCGGAGAAACTTTCCAACTACAGAAGCACATGTAGACTACTTCAAGATTAGGGACATTGTAAATAAAGCTTCTAAGAATTTACATATTTAGATACTTGGTGAGCAAAATAAGTTTGTATTTTCTCTGATATCAGTGTCTAAAAGTATAAATTTGTGTCCATGTGGTAACTCATGCTGGCTTCATAAAAATGACCAAACTGTTTTCCAGTGTGACTATATCATTTTTTATTTATACCATTCATCCAGTAATTTATGAATGATACAGTTTCTCATGTCCTTGTCAGTAGTAAAAACTGCCCTTCTTTCCACTGTTTCTTTTAGTTATTTTAATGGCTATGTACTGATGATCTGGACTGTTTAGCCTGGAAGAACATTTTTAAGATTTAGTTCATCTACAACATGTAACATTGATTCATCTTTTCTGAAACACCAAATGAATTCTATTGTATGACTGTAACATATTCTGTTTATGCACTCACTAATTAATAAAATAATATGATTGATTAATTAGTGAGTGCATAAAGAGTAAGTAAGGAAAATTCTTTCTGAATTGGTTTGCATGAAGCTATTTATAAGCATAGCTTCTAATTTAAAGTACTAGGAATTATAATAGATGTTTCATGTGCATCTTATCACTGAAGTGTTATGAAAATTGTCTGGGCCTTGATGTGATGTATTACTTGGAAAACATTTATTAAATGAAAGTGATGAATAAAACTAGTAAATATATCAAGACCACCTAAAAAATAGGTAAGTTCAGCTTGAAAACAAAACTTTTTTGTAAATTTAATTTTTTTAATTTATTTTACAACCCAGCGGCAGCCTTCCCTCCCCTCCCTCCCCTCCCTCCTCTTCATCCCATCCCTCCCCTCCTTCCACTCCCCCCACCTCCCCTCTACCCACCCTTCAATCCACCCCTTCTCAGTATTCACTCAGAAAGCGGCAGGCCTGCCATGGGCATCAGCAGAGCATAGCATATCAAGCTGCCATAAGACCAAGCACCTCCCTCCGTATTCAGTCTGGGCAAGGCAATCTGGAATGAGAAATAGGTTCCCAAGAGCCAGCTAAAGCACCAGAGACAATCCCTGTTCCCATTGCCAGGAGTCCCATAAATAGACCAAGCTACACAACAGTCATATATATATATATATATATATATATATATATATATATATATATATATGGCCAAGGTCAGTCCCCTGAAGGTTCCCTAGTTGTTGGTTCAGACTCTTGAGTTCCCATGAGCCGGGCTAGGTATTCAAGTGGGTTTTCCTCCTATGTCCCTGACTCCCCTGGTTCCTACAATCTGTCCTCTCTCTCCTCAGTAGGACTCACCTAGCTCAGCCCAGTGTTTGGTCATGGGTCTCTGAATCTGCCTCCATCAGTCATTGGATGAAGGCTCTCCGATGACGAGGGTAGTCACCAATTGTTTCACAGGAGTTGGCTAGTTCAGGCTATGCATCCTCTGCTGCCCAGAGAAAATAAAACTTTTAACAAGACCAAATCTATACAGACTGGCTATAAACTTTCTATTACTCCCACAAAATGGCTAAAGTTCTAATAAGGAATTCCAGCTGCCAGATCTAAATTACATACAAAGTCATCTCAAAGATAAAGATATTAAGACTCATTCATTTACTGGACAAATATTTATTGAGAGCCTAATGGCCATTGGACTTGTGGAAGGCATATGTGTAATTTAGAAAGGCTAATTAACTTAGCTCAGGTCACAAATTTAGCAAAAGCAATGATTAAATACTTCATTGGAGAACAAAAGAAAAAAATCTCTAATACTTGTTTTTTTCAAGATCATAATTAAAGCAATCTTAGAAGACAGTTTAAGCTTAAGTTACATCATTAATGATCTTTAACATTTTTTAAAGTGAACTATTAAGTATTATTTTGAAAATGCATTTGCTGTTTAGCTTGTCAAATTCACCCTCACTTATTCTTACTGGCAAAGAATCCAATAGCTATGCCACATGACAGACTGGCTCCTTATTGTAAGTTTTGTCCAACCTCATTATGTATAGCTTGAATCCAGATATTGAATGCAATATATCATTAAGTCACTAATAAACTTTAGCCTCTCCTTCACTGTGTTCTCCCATCCCCCACTGTCAATGAGTCATTTATCTTTGGCAGCAATAAACATAAGTCGTTTTTGAAAGGAGGGACGTGGCATTATCAGTCACTGCATGTACGAGTTATAGCCAACTCCATCATGGAAGAGAACACATGATTACAATCAATAATCAATCAAAGAACCAGAGACAGTTATCATACATCACATTCCACTGTGGAATCTTTTCCCAAAGGATTATATTTGGAGATCTAGTTTCTGGTTATGTTGGTGCTCTGCCACTGTCCAACATCTGCCCTTGGTGTAGAATAAATCCGGAATATGGGGCATCCTATGTGGAAAGATGAGCAACAACACAGAAAACCTAGTGGGAGAGGAGAAAATAACCATTGTTCTAGTCTTTGCCTGTATCCCCATTTCTTACTATTCACCCTAGTGTTGATGTAGTACTGGCTGTTTCATTCTGTTCTGTGAGGTGAGGTTTTACAGTGTGTATCAGAACAGCACATCTGCTAATGAAGGAGATGAGTTTGTGAAACTTGTCTGAAACTTTGTAACTGGATGTGAAAATCATGTTCAACAAGATAAGCTGTCCAAAAGATGATAAGGTACCCAGAAAATCAGATTTCACTTTAGAAATATTTTGTGAGTCTTATTTGGATGTGAATACTTTCATAAAGGACTGAAATATTTTGCGGAGGGAAATAACATACGAATTAAAAAAAATCCATCTGAAGCAAAAGTGATACACTCTTGGAAAATTAGCATATGGAATTTTCTAAAATCAGTTATTTTTCAACTATTCCTTAGCATACTGAGGAAATGTTGATTCTTGCCCTTAAGGAATAAAATACCTGTTGTAAGAAAAAGGAGATGTCTGGTTATATAATGCAAAGTGCTTAATGTTATAGAAGATTATGTTCACAGTGCTTTAGGGGGAAAGAGAAGGAAAGACCAAGGGCTAGAGGAGACTGGACCTCCCATAATGGGTAGATTTTAAATTTAGAATGGGAAGATTAGGACAGTTTATTCCCAAATACAAGTTCTGACAGAAGAGTATCATGATACAGCAGAACACAGAGTGCCACTGACAAGAAACAGTGACACAATGGAGCATGAAGTTCACTATAGCTGGGCTGGAGAGGTCTCCCGTGGCAGGTTTTCTGAGATAGAGGTGCACAAACCACTTTAGGACCTCATGGAAGCACATGCTCTGTTCATGTGAGAGGAGGAAAAGTAAATGGGATGCTGGGGCAGGTGGACTATTGCTCCTACACGAAGAAGGCTATTCACTATGCGCAACATCTTAATTTATTCCACTAAAGGGACTTGCTAGAAATTCAGATTTCAACAGCGATGTTCTTCCCAACAGGCATGAAGGGGAATGTATTGATCATAGCAAGGTCACACATTTTAATATAAAGATTCTTGGTAAATCTCAAGGTATCAATCAAACTAACATTTGAAAGGCATTGGGGAGAGTTGTCCTCCATTCTACAATTCTGTAAGACTTCCATTCTTCAGACAAAAACAAAACAACCCCCCCTCCCAAAATCACTAGTCAGAAGTTATTCTAAACTTGAAGGATCATCTTAATGTTTTATGAGAGAAATTTAATTCCCAAAGAAGACTCCTAACCTTTTTGCTGAGGCTGTGCAGCTTCAAAAATGATCTCCTTTTGCAGTTCTATATTGTTAACTTGCAGGTTCTTTCAAAAAACTAGGTTTGATCATTGTTTTGTCATGTGAAGCTTAGACTCCGCATGCCACTCTGTAATTCTGCTCTTCCTCCGGGACATAGGAAGTGCCAATAAGAGCATCCAAGAGCCCTAATGTCCCAGACTATTGGATTTGATTCTTTTATATTGGAGAGTTTAATCATGAACTCTTATTTTCTTTGAGTTTCTCCTCAAGTCCTAATCTTAACATGAGAAAACCTCTCCTATCTAGAGAACAAACACAGACCAAGAACAATGTTGCTGTACTTTTGCTTCAGGAAATAGCTAAATAAATAAATAAATAAATAAATAAATAAATAAATTCAATAAGTAAATAAATGGATGCAGCAATGTTTCAAATCTCTAAGATATATTTAGAGTTGGATTGCAAAACATAAACACGAGGCTGTGGGTTAGAATTTTAAAATTATTAGCTTTCATAAGTTCTAAAATTAGACTGTTTGTGGGTAGGTTTTTGGAAATGAGCTTTTTAAAAATGATGTTTTCCATTCAATGTGGGAAAGTAAACACAGTGCCTGTTGATGCTGCTGCCTGGAGGCAGACATGGAGTCTGCTGAAATCGTCTTCCAGGATATAAATATCTCCCAGGATTTGTAACTTGAGTACTGCAAATTACAGTTTAGAGGGGGGTAGCTACAGTCCACAGTGTGTGTACATTTTTGGATCTTCCATAACCATCCCCTCTCATTAAATAAGATAGGCCTTGGAAAAAGGACAAAGGGGAAAAAGTGGAAAAAATGCAAAGAGAACAAAAGTGAGATTCTTAGGGACAATAAGCCAGGGCTTTCATCTCTCAATACAGAGTATTTATTTTACTCTCCAGAGACTGTGATTATCCCTCATGTTAGTCATTCAAAGACCATCAATGGCTGTCACAGGTTTTATGTACCACCACACTCACCTGTGTGTTCAAGTACAAGTGAGCATGCATATATACATGCACTTCCAACATGCCATAAAGTCCCATTTGCTTTCTGATCAAGTATTGACCTTATACACCAATACAATTATTACCCATCTGTCTCAGGGTTTCCATTGCTGTGAAGAGACATCATGATCACAGCAACTCTTATAAAGGAAAACATTTCATTGGGTGTGGTTTACAGTTTCAGAAGTTTAGTCCATTATCATCATGGTGGAGAACATGGAGGTGTGCAGGAAGACATAGTGCCTGAGAAGGAGCTGAGAGTCCTACATCTTAACCCCCACCGGCTACATGAAGTAAACTCTGTGTCACATTGAGGGAAGCTTGAGCAAAGGAGACCTCAAAGTCCACCCCCACAGTGACAAGCTTCCTCCAACAAGGCCACACACTCCTTATGGGGGGCATTTTCTTTCAAACCACCACACCATCCATTGACTTTACTTTCTGATCTCTTGATTTTGCTAACAGTCTACATTGTATGCCTTCTTTAGACTGTAATTGTTGCACTCACTGAACCTCCTACCTTGGAATCTACCTACAAATAAATGGACTCAGATCTTCCTAAAAAAGACCAACTAAACTATTGGATCAGGCATTTAAACTATTGGGTCTGACATTATTTTCTTCATTCCTGGTACAATGCCTAGCATCCCCACTTGTATCCCGATCTTGTAAGAAGAAGTTTATAGGGGAAATGGCTAGGTTCTGGCAGCCAGTGCAAGCCAGTGATTCTCCTTTTGACTGCCTAGCACAACATGCTGGTTAAAGAGAAATGGTGAAAAACAGGAGATTAACTCAGTATGGAATAAGAATGGACACAGGGGGACAACAATCAGAAATCCATCTTCTGAGTACTGACCCAAAAGTTAGGCTCAGTGAGAGACCAAGATGGTGCAAGGGCAAGAAGCTTGCATAGTTAAGCAGTCCTGATTAAGGTGTGATCCTGTTCAATGCTGCCTTGGTTCTGGTCTTGCCATGTGGGTTGAATAAATCAGTCTTTTTTTTTTTTTTTTTCCCTTGAGGGCAGAAAGCGAACCCTTACAGATGTCCTTCTGGATAACTGTGCTCCTTGGAGGTAGCCTGTCCTGTTGTCCTGTAATGCAAGATGACTCTAGAGGAAAGGTGTAGAGTACTAATTTTTCTCGGAGCCTTCAGTCAGTTTAAGGAGGTAAACACTAAATGAATACAAGGGTGTCAAATTTCAGTTCACCTTTTAATTAACTTGGAGCCCTTTGAGAAGTCAATGTATTTTAGCAAAAGCAGTTTCAGAGTGCTGTTAGGATCTCTGCAGAAATTATTCTTTCATCACCCTCTCCCCACTTGGCTTAACATCAGGAACTTTGGGGTAACTTCTGTTTATCTCTTACAACTTCAGAAGTAATAATTTCTTTCATTTGTTAGGCTTTTAAAATCCTATCACAATTTCTTCTTTGCCCCCGCCCCAGACAAATTCCTTGCATGTTTACTTATTTTTGACATTATGATGTGATACTTTAAAATTATTTAATTTTTTTT
>CABHPQ010137340.1:21367-69174 GCA_902168405.1 Peromyscus aztecus | reverse complement strand
CCTTCCTTCCTTCCTTCCTTCCTTCCTTCCTTCCTTCCTTCCTTCCCTGTCTTTCTCTTTCCTTCCTTCTTTCAAATTATTGCTGGATGAAATATTATGATATTGTTGAGTTACATACTCAGCCCCTGTGCTTACTTAAAATAACTAAAGTCAACATGCAGATAAATCAGCTATTAATTCATCATCATTTAAATGATAGAATTTTATTATATTAATCTCTACTTTGTGTGCTGCTATAAATTTCCATAGTAAAGTGGTTTTAGTTGTATTTATTAAATTTATTTATTTAATAAATAGTATTTATTAAAAATATATATGGTAGTATTTATAGAAGCTGTCAAAGTATATTTAATTGCAGTAATAAAGGTGAGGTTTGAACAAGCTGACAGTCTGAAGACAAGCACAGACTTTTTGAGGGATGTAGGATAAACAACTTCTGGCTCAAGCTCATCTTCGCTCTTCCATGTTTACTGGACATTTCCCACCACAGACATGTTCCCCATGTCTTTGCTTGCACCTCACTCCACTGTTCTCCTTCATTCCATTCCCTCCAACAATCCTTCTCTAAGTTCCCATCCCTTCTGAAATGGACAACAATTCAATTTGATCTCTTTCACTCTTGACAATCGATGCACTGCTCTGAGAACCAACTCTGCACACAAAATGGCCTTGAAATTGTTCATTTTTAGGAAATTTCCTCTCCCCAAATTTAATCAGTTCCCTGTATTATATGTTCATTGCATATATATAACAATAAATTATATGTATATAAAAGATCTGGGGCTTTTCATGTGTTTGTTGATATATAACTCATAGGAAACAAGCCATATTGTTTTAATTTAATTTCTTTTAATTTACAAAGACTCACTATCTTTGCTAAGGGATAAATCTATTAGAAGTTATGTATGGAAATATCCAATATAAAGAAAATACTTTATAAAAAACAAGTAATTAAATACTTCTGAAAATAATCATCTAGCAAGATAAGAAAGTAAATATCTATCCCTTCCTTTTTTTTTAACAATTATTGTAAGTTGCATTCACTATTTTATCCTTCAATCTGCCCCGTAAATTTTTTATTTTGACCACCCAGCAACACAAAGTTCAGCCTGTTAGGAAACATTCTTCTGACTATAGGCAGATTTAAGATTAGCAGCAATTTTAATATTGTGCAGAGTTATTCTCAATTGTCATTAAAAATCCTCTCTCGTGAATCTGCCAAACATCTATTGAGTTCCAGAATTTTTTTTAGTCACTGACACTGAGGTATCATAGCTCTCTCTGCAGCCCCAAGGATCTGGCAGAGTCAGTCTGTCTCATTCCAAACACACGGCCAGAAATTGTGACTCCCATTTCTCTTCAATTTGTGCAAATGAGATAATATTAAGACTCTATTGACCTTTCCTGTTTGTGTGACCTGTCACACCATCAACTTTTGGAATATCTGAGAGAAGTACATCATTTATATCTGGGGGTAGGGGTATTCATTTGTTTGAGGTTTGGGCAAAAGTTTGTAATGTTTCTTAAAAATCAAGTATGTTCTTAAAAAGATGCCCTAACCCCTGTGCACACACTAAGTTGTTGCTTATTTAAAATGTAGGCTGTGAAATTTATGGCAAGGCTAACCACAAACAGAATTGCTCTTTTGGAGCTAGAAAAAAGCCTGATAACTTTTAGAAACAGTCAACAATGAGTTGGCTTCGGGGATGCCCTGTGTCCAGTAAAAATCAGTCACTTGATAAGTCTTAGAGTTGATTTTTGCACAGAGCAAGGGCATTTTCTACTCTCTGTACTTGAGTTGATTCATTATGAGTTCCCTGCTGTAATTGAATGGGAAATGGGAAAATATGTCGAATTCCTTTTTCCTAGAAGCAAGTACGTTTTACAGAAATAATAGACCATTTTGCTAGTGGGTTTGGAAAAGGACTCAGTAACTTTTAATCTGAGCCCTCCCTGATACAATGGCCACATTGTTCCCACAGTTTGGCTTCTTTCCTCCTCCCTCTAATTCTGAAATATCTGATTTAATGCAAAAGCTCATGTCACACATTTTAGTCCTGGGGGAAATTATTATGACCTGTTTTCCTTCTCTCTGTTATTTCTTTCCTTTTTTAGTCCTTCCTTCTTAACTTTCTTTGGAAAGGTTTTTTTTTTTCCTTCTGTGCTTCCTGCTTCTCTGGATGGTTTTCTATTTCTTCCAGCTTCATGCCTCTAAGTCCTCATGCTGGCCAGAGCTGCCAGCTGTCTACTGAGGATGCATCTAATCTTGGCCCCTGTCTGTCATTTGGCCTTTTAAAAACAGTCCCAGTTTAAAGTGTTGTGTAATAAAAATAAATGGGTTTTCCTCTCTGAGTATTATGACTCACCCTCATTAAAACCCCTACAGCCTTAAAGGACACTGATTTTACTTTTCTCTCAGGGTCGAAAAGCTACCATGTGCACTTTCCAATGAAGCTAGAGCCAGAAGATTCCTAGATTTTAATAAACCCACATGTAGGGCCCATGTACTAAATGTGTGGGTCAGGAAAGAGTGACCAAACTGCATGGAAGGAGAATGCTGTTCACCACCTCTCCTCTCCTAGCATTGCGGAGTTTGATATCAACAATCTAAACTCCACAAATCTACCCAGAGTTGAAATCTCAGAACTTCAGTCAGCTTTGCATTCTTGGCCTTTATATTCCAGGGCAGAGTATGTATATGACCACTGTTTCTACTCTCCTAAGATCAAATTCTCCTACACCACGTACACCCCCACCACAAACACAGAGCTGTTGCTAATTCAACCTAAATCCGCATTTGTTACATACATTTCTGGATTTTAAAATATATAGCCATTTCTGTAAATAATGTATGTTTTACATTTTAGTTTATAAAATAGTAAACTGTGATGCACTAGTTTGGGTTAAAGCTAACTTTAGTAGTCTGGTTGAGATCTTATCCAAGTAATTTAATTTTTTAAAAGTTAGTAAAATAAAATAGCATAGTGGTGAGGAGAAAGGACACATTAGAAACTTGCTATTGTCCTATGTTGTTCCTATAATATATAATTTACCCAACTAAGCTTTCAAATGCATTACATAGCTATAATTCTAATTAATACTTAGTTATAATTTATATATTGTTCAACATTGTGTAACAATTGCCTTATGTACATCAACATTAAAACTTTCATTTTAAAATACACTGTTTTTTAATAAGCCTTAAGCAAATAGTAGTAGATTTTTTTCCTGTTATTCTAGTAAATGTTCTTATGTTAAAGTATAATTCCATTAGTTAATATTATAGGTGCAAATGATTTGTTTAAGCAGTCTGCAATAGTCCCAGGTTGCCAGTTACTAACAAGTAAGGCTCTTTGTTCCTGGCAGGCCTACCTAAAAGGAAAGCTGAAACCAACAGTTCACATCAGTTTGGGCAAGGTCACAGACTAAGGGGAGCAAAATTAGAACATTTTAAATATGTACACCAGAGATTAGATAAAATAAATAAATATACTGAATTCTAAATTACAGCTTTACACATTAAAGATCAGGGTTCTTTAACAGAAAGCCCACTCCTGTCCCCCTACCCCCAACCCACATCCCCCCCACACCCCCTCACCTTCCTGCCCCATGGGTTTGGCTGCTCTGTCCATTTTCTGAGAAGCACTGGTCTTTTAAAATAGGAAGTTAAAATTCAAAATGAGCTGTTACCATGTTTTGCATAATAATGGGCATGTCACCAGGAAGAGGATTGATTGAGGATAAGAAGAGCCCCTCAAAATTGTTTCTGAGGGTCCTTGGAAAATGTGGAAAGGGCCACAGCTACACTTTCAGGACCAAGGTGACCACAGATATGTCTTAAATTTATGTTTTAATGATAATGTTCACAAGCTTTACAGTTAGACAAAGTGTTCTCTTTTGTGAAATAGATTTTCAATGATGTCACCATGAGTTAATAGGTCTGAAAAAAAAGTATATTTTCTTCCCCCATCTAAAAGAAGTAAACTTGGTAGTCTAGTTTGATAAAAGTTTCAGTGGAAGAGATAATCAAGATGGCCCCCACAGCTTGGAGAGAACCAAGATGCTGGCCAAATTAAAAAAAAAAAAAATTAAAAAAAAATTAAAGAAAGGAAGAAAGAAAAAGGAAGAGGAGGAAGGGAAGGAGGAGAAGGAGGAGGAAAGGAAGGAAGGAACAAAGGAAGGAAGGAACAAAGGAAGGAAGGAAGGAAGGAAGGAAGGCTAAAAACTTGTTCCAGACCCACCACAAAATGCCAAGGAAGACTTGGTATTTAAGACTATTATGATGGAGGTCTGGAGTACTGCAAGACCTGGGGCATGAATTTTGGTAACACCAAAGGAGCAGAGAACATTGGCTCTGGGAAAAGCAGTAGGAAAGGAAGAGAGGATTTTAGAAAGGAGGTTGGAGAAGAAGGCAGCACCATTTTTGTTTGCTAAGTTAAGATAGTATCTTTGTAGAGAGACTGGGGGATGGGACACTATCGTTTTGGTTATTGCATTTCAAAGTGATAGTTCCAAGGTCCTTGAGAAAAACATTCTTAGGTAGTAATGCTGGGAAAACTAGGAGGATTTCAAGAGTTCTGAGTATGTGGTCTAAGGGTTCGAGGGGAGAGAAGGTAGGATTCTTTGGGTTACTACCCAACAAAGAAAACAAAATGGCAACTTTTCAGAGGGAAGAGACATGGTGAGGAATAGCCAAAGACAGTAAATACCAAGAAGTAAAAGCAAACAAACAAAAATTGTTTGACCTAGCTTTATTAGGCAGGCATGTAAAAACATATCTGAAATAAGGAGCAAAATACTGAATGAATGAGTGAATTGGTAACAAATTAAAGATATCCTAGGAGCAGATGACATCATTTTGAGTTTAGATCCCACAAAGTTCCCAGCCTTTTTCTTTTCTCCTTTCATTAAGTGAGTCCTGAGCTAATGAAGAGGATACTCATACTTTAGCTGAGAAAGGAAGAAGGAAATAAAAGAAAGAAAAGAGAGAGAGGGGGGAGGGAACTGTTACTTTTCTATCTGCCTGGAGTTCCCTGAGTTTCCTTAAGCCTTGTGTTAAGAGTATCTGCAAGTAGTAGGTGGTAGCTAATATGAAACTCACAACTGAAAATGTGCAAAGAATGAGGAACTTGGCAGCACTCAGCCCTAAACAGGATGTCTTTACCAAATTCTTCCCTCAAGGCTCAGGGATCTACGCAGAAGAGGAGGCAGAAAGATTGTAAGAGCCAGAAGTGATGATGACACCATTAAACAGTATTCCAGAGAGACCTGGACTGTTGTGCAGATGAATTCACAGAGACTGTGGCAGCACACACAACACCTGTATAGGTTCAAGCGAGACAGAGTCCTAGAACTGAGAGGGAGAAGTGGATGTAGGCTCCCACCCCTAATCAAGAAGCTGTCTTCAATTGATTCCTGTTGGCAAAGGAAAACTTAGTTTGCTTCCGTAGAGTTTCACTGGGTATACTAACCACACTTCAGGATAGGTACCATGGTTAGGAGTAGCTGGCCAATGAAAAATGAATGCAGTGTTATTTTTGTGTAATTTTTATTTTATTTTGCCTCACTTGGGTACTTTTTATTTTATTGGGTTTTTGCTTAAATATTTTGGTTTCACCGGGCGTTGGTGGCGCACGCCTTTAATCCCAGCACTCGGGAGGCAGAGCCAGGCAGATCTCTGTGAGTTGGAGGCCAGCATGGGCTACCAAGTGAGCTCCAGGAAAGGCGCAAAGCTACACAGAGAAACCCTGTCTCGAAAAAAAAAAAAAAAATTTTGGTTTCTGTTTGTGTGTGTGTGTGTGTGTGTGTGTGTTTGTTTCCTATTTTGCTTTCTTGCCTTTGTTTTATAAAGAGATATAAAAAGAACATAAATTTGGGTAGGTAGGGATGTGGAGAGGATCTGGAAGGAATTGTGTGAGGGAAAAGTTAACCAAACTATTTTGTATGACAAATATTTTTCAATAAAAAAGTGTATTTGAAAGTGTGTTTAATGATTTAATAGGGAAATAAATAATCTGGTCAATACAAAATAAGATTTTATTTTAAGTAAATGTCAAGATCTCCATGCATGTGAAATGTGACCCATGAGCTAGAGGAGTTTCTATGGCAAGTATCTATAGGAAAACATTTTTTTAAATTGTTTTTGTTCTTTGAAGAGTTGTGAAATGGAAAAGTGGTGTTTTTTAGTTCCACAGAGGCTTCCTGGTTTCAGGTGTACTTTAATTCAGGAGTTAAGGTACCAAACGGGACATTTGAGATCGCACAAAGGTTCTACTGAGCCAATATCTTTCAGGTTCTTGAATTCAAAGATTGGAATTTATGGACACTAGGAGGGTAAGTTTAGGAAGGTTTTATTATCAAATCATGAAGAAACAACACTAATGCATAACAATGCAGGGGCAGTACCTATGAGTTCATCTGGCCTTACAGGATGGAGGCATGGGAGGGGATGAATTGGTAAGTCCACGTCACCCATCTCCCAGGAGTCTAGGTGCCTCCTAGTTTTGATCATCCCTTACCCTATTCATAGTATCAAGCCAGAGTGCTTACTTACCGGACAAAAGGACAAATCAGAACTACCTCTCTCTCTTCTCATCCCTGGCCCAGCCAAAGACACTGAGATCTAAATACTTCTTAATCTGTTGTCTCTAGCAAGGATACAACTACCAAAAGAGGCACAATTACCAACAGCACCAAGAATATTTTCAGTGTTAGCCAAGGAAAAGCTGCTTGCTTTCAAGGTCGACATGAGGGATGCCTAACAACCAGTTTCTCCCATTTTCACCCATCAAGAAAATAAAAACAAACAGACTGTAAACATGTAGTTCAGTACCTTTCACAGTGAAAAACACTCAAGCACATTTCCTCATCATAGATGCTAAACATATTCTAGTGCCAATGTATTCTGTACATTAAAATAAATGACATGGTATCTGTCCTTTGACAGTGGAATGCATAGTAGAAAATGTAGGAACTTAAATAGAGTGCCAAGAATGCTGCTTGAGGAAGCATTGAAGAATTTACACTGTGCTCCTGTTATGTAGCACTAAAGGCCTATTAGTGGAAAGCTGGGATCTGTTTGCCAAAAGGAATAAAGGCACCTCTGGTGGAGACTTGGCATGGTCTCCTCCCTATAGAGTTAACTCATTTTAGCCAGCCAGTTACCTAGGGAGCACCTCTCCCCAGAAGACAGCTTTACATTAAGGCAGGATAAAGAGGTAGGAGAACTAATTAGCCTCCTAATGAAATAATAAACTTTTCTGTCCCAGAATTTCTACTCCCTAGTGCAGTTAGGAAGATCTAAACTTTCCTCTTTCTTCTCCTCTGTGTTTTTGTTTGTTTGTTTGTTTGTTTGTTTGTTTGTTTGTTTGTTTTTGATGCTGGCCAGAACTGAATATGCTTTCTCTGGCATTTTGGACTTCTTATGTGGCTGCCTGTTGGCCATATGGCTGACTTTCATGTTAGGGGCTTGGCTTTTTCTTTCTCTGATCTTCCTTCCTCCTCCAGGCAGTTTACAAGATTTACAACCTGTCTGCCCTGAGGGGTTTCTGGAAACTCTAATAAATTTTCCTTGAGTTTCCCTTTGAGTCCATTCTTAAATTCATTTATTAATGAGGCTAAGAATCCCAAGAGCAAAATCTGATTTCCCCAGTACCATAACTATTCATTCATTCAAAGTATAGATTTGAACATTTATTATGTGTCAGTTAGTCTACAAGTTACTGCAGATTTAGTAGTCTGCAGGAGAGAGAAGATTTTGTAGAGTTTACTTTATTGTGACTAGAATTAACAATGAACAAAGCAAGTAAGTGATGTTCTGTCAAAGAATAGCTAGCTTGGTAGAGGCATGAAAGCCTGGAGAAAAAGAGTGGTTATGAAAGGCTTTCAGAAAATAAGTTCTCACATGTAACAACTGCACAAGGAGGTCATCCCAATAGGTGAAGCAAAGTGTTCTGGCTAAGATACCAGCAAGTTTAAAGGTCCTAGCATGAAAGCTAATGTGACAAGGAGAGAGAGCAGGAAGATGAGATGGCCAGCAATGGCATGTATCATTTAAAATACTGTTAAAACAAAACAAAATAAAAAACAGAGTAAGGACTCCAGCTTTTTATTGTAAGATAAATGGGATGAACATATTTTGAGCAAAGAATCAGTATATATGTTCTATAGTGTTTATTTGAGATATATTAGAGCTGGTGAGTTTAAAGAGGAATGTTTATTGAATGAAGCCTGGACTTCATCCAGAAAGGTACAAAAGCCAGGAGAGTGGGTCCATCTGAGGTTCAGGGACTATGGAGTGGGACCAATGTCACAGCAGGCAGCTGCTTTATCCAGTAAACAAGCAAAGCTATAAGCAAAATGCCCAAAGTTCAAGAGCATTCAAAATTTGAGAAAAAAGTTTATGAGGTTTAAAATTTATGAAGATTTTCTTTTGCTTTGTTGTTAAAGATAAAAGCTTTAATTCTAACCAAGCAGTAACAGATTGTATTAAAATGTAGTTGAACATAGAATGTTGACTCTACAAAAGTAGGACCCGAAGGTAGGACTATACACGAATTGCTAAATGGTCTTATTAAAAAACTCGGAGCCAGAAACTGAGGTTAAAGCCTGAGAGAGATCAGAGGGACAGGAAAAGTCACAGCTAACCTCACCTCATCAACTCCACAGCTTCCAAAGGGAGCTATTTCCTGTCTACCCACACCTATATGTCTTTGTGTTCTGTTCTCTCATTTTCTCTCTCAGGCCAGCTACATCACTTCCTCTTTCTGCCCAGCTCTGTCACTTCCTGCCTGTCTATACGACCTCCAGACCTTTATAGTTAGTGCTGGGATTAAAGGCGTGTATCACCATGCCTGGCTCTGTTCCCAGTGTGCCCTTGAACTCACAGAGATCCAGACAGATCCCTGCCTTCCAATTGATAGGATTAAAGGCATTAGAAGTCATTGCCTAACTTCTATGTTACTATAGTTGCTGGATTTTTCCTCTGATCCTTAGGTAAATTTTATTGGGAGTCACAGTATATTGGGGGACACAATACGTCACCACATAGGACAAAGATTTAATGAAGTATCTCAGTAGTTAAATTAGAACCCTAGCCTGTAGTGGTCACCTAGGAAGTGTGAATAAATGGATTTCATTCAGGTCTACAAAGTGTGGCATTATGTGAACAGGTCAACTACTATTATTTTGTGCATTTAAATTTTTCATTTTATTTTTTGTGTATGAGTGTTTATCCTGCTATGTCTGTGCACCATGCATGAGCCAGGTGCCTGTTAAGGCCAGAAGAAGGCATCAATTCTCCTGGAACAGGAGTTACAAATGATTGTGAGTTACCCTATGGGTATTAGGAATAGACCCCAGTAGAAGAGCATCCAATCCTTTTAACCACTGAGCCATCTCACCAGCCCAGTTGTACATTACTTTTCTTTTAGAATATAAGTATATTTTAATCAGTTGGTAAGATGACAATCTCTAGAAGGAATGCCCCCAGGCCTTATAAGGTTGTTGAAAGAGGGTCTCTGACTTGGAAGCCACCAAGTGGTTACAGTGAATAGTCTGAGTGGATATAATAGTCAGAAATGGACTGAGGGCTTAGCTCAAGTGAGGCTGTGGAAGGCTTCTGAATCAAATGGGAGCTATTAAACACTATCAGAAACCGGGTCAGATCACATGTTATTACATGAGGGGTATTCTTGTTTATTTTACAATTATTCTTACTGGGGCATACCTATGGTGATAATTTGGAAAAAGAGTATGATATTTGTCAAAACAAAAGGATAAAATAAAGATGAGATAATCTATAAAGCCTTACACATGGGAAGAAACGAGACAGGAATTTTTTTTTTTTTGTTTGTTTGCTTGTTTGTTTGTTTTGGTATGTGTAAGTGTACAGGTATATTCTTGTCTGTGAACACATAAGGTTGTTGTGGGATATTTGTTCACACTCTGAGAAGATGTGTCTATGTTTTGTCTCACCTGCCTAAGGTACCTGATTTGTTTAATAAAGAGATGAATGGGCAATAGCTAGGCAGGAGAGAATAGGCAGAACTTCCCAGCAGAGAGAGAAACTCAGAGTTAGAATCACAGGAGACACCAGGGAGACACTAAGGAAGTTGGACATGCGGAATGGAGGAGAGATAAAGAGCCATGTAGATTAATAGAAACAGGTTAAATTAAGGTAAAAGAGCTAGTTGGGAACAAGCCTAAGCTAAAGGCCAAGCTTTCATGTCATTTTGGGGTGCTAGCAGTCCAAAGTCTGACAAGAAAGTACAACTGCATGTGATATGTGTGTCTTCATAGTTTGTGTACTTGTAAGGATGTGCTGGCCCATGTACAGGCATGTATTGGCCAAAATAAGACATGGGCATTTTCCTCTGTAACTTTCTACCTTTTTATTTATTTATTTTTTGAGACAGTGTCTCTCATTGAACCTGAATCTAACTGTTTTGCCTAAGTTGGTTGATCAGCCAACTCTCAGGATCTGTCTGTCTCCATGCCTCAGTGCTGGGGTTACAGGAATGATTGGCCATGTCTGGCTTTTACATTGATATGATGGGGTATTTGAGCTAACTACACTTTGCTTGTGCAGCAAAGGCTCCTACCCACTGAGTCATCTCCATGCCTGATGCAAATCCTTTAAGAACTGTTGGAGACCCACAGAGGTTTCCTAGTGAGAACTTACTCAGGATCAGGGAATCTGGGCTTGCTTTACCCAGCACGGCTGCATAATGGGATGATTTGACCAGGGGTGTGCTTATCAGGTGTTTGGAAGGGCCTATACTTGGCTGTACTGTGTGCTTTGACCTTGCAAGGGGGAGGTCTTTTGCTCCTCCCCTTGGTATGTTATTAAAAAAAAAAAAAACCTTTACAATAAAGGATGAGGCTGTTGGATATTGGTCCAGGCCCTCCCAAAGCTATCCTGTTTCTGTCTTTCTTCTCATTGGCTAGGTCTCTCTTTCTAGCTATCATTTCTTAACTCTTCTCTGGAATACCTGGCAATGAATTAATGAATTAAGTTGAGATGGTGGTAATCTATTCTTAAGAAGTAAAACTGTAAAAATAAAGCAAAGTTAGGCTTCGGTAAGTATCTATCTCTATGTTTCTCTCTCTCTTTATCTATTTAGTAAGTTATGTTTAAAGTGGTAAAAAAAAAGTTTTGATAAAGTTTGGAGAATATAAGCTTTAGGTCTAGGGATATGGTGAAGGTTTAATATAAAGTGATTTAGAGTAGAGTAGGCTTTCCCCCAGCACAGACGGGAATGGGACGCATAAAGCCATGTCCATGACTGAGCAGCCACTGCAAACTTAGCAGTCCAAGAAGTTTCAGAAGCTCCAGAAGCCACCAATAACAACAGATGCTGAGTGAGTCAAGGTGAGCAGCAGGGTTCTGCATGGTTTCTGCTGGAGAGCTATGGATTGAGGCTAGGAGCAACCTTGACAAGCCAAGCATTGATGCCATGCAGCAAAAGAGGTGAACTGCCGGCAGTGGCTTGGAGAGCAGCAGCAGAGACTTTGAAGCTCAGCAGCCAGAGCTCCTGAAGCCAGAGTCCCTGGTGGCCAAAGTGGAGCAAGGGATGCCCTGGGAGAGCACAGGTAGAGTGTCGAGCAGGGCAGCATCCCCCCAGGGTAGAATGGTGGTGGAGGTGTGCTGCAGACCCAGGGGAAACTGCTGGATGACAGAACACCGAGGTAAGAGATGCTGGAAATCAGGCCAGCCTGAGCTCCCAGCAGCAGAGTGATATTGGTGAAATTATTAAGGCCACTCCACATAGTTAAAAGGGAGGTTTTGTAGATGTAACCAACTGTCTTATTAAATAAGAAACACAGAGCCAAGGTAAAGATAAAAGCCCAAGAGGTCAGAGCTAAGAGCCTTACTCACCTGCTACCAGCTAGCCTCTTCTGCCAAGAGACCTCTCCGGAAAGGGAGCTACTTCCTGTGCATTTGTCTTATAAAGACTTCCTGTTCTGCCTTCTCATTGGTCTTAAACCCAACCACATGACTACCTCGTCACTGCTTGTCTGTACAGACCTCCAGACACACATTGGAGCGTGTGTCTCCAATGCCAGCTGTATCCTTGAACACACAGAGATCTACCTAGCTCTGCCTGCCGAGTGCTGGCATTAAAGGCGTGTGCCACCACCGCCCAGCTTTCACTATGGCTTGCTAATAGCTCTGACCCCTAGGCAACTTTATTTATTAACATACAAATAAAATCACATTTCAGCACAAATAAGATACCACTATAAGGTTTATTTTGTGGGGTAACTTACAAGTGAAGGGATTGGTTACAGGGTCTGAGAAAGGTATAGCGTAGTCCGGCAGTGTTCTCTGGAGAACTCTGCTCAGTCTACCTCCAGCATCCAGGGTCCAGGAACCAAGAGAGCCGGTGCATCCAGATCTCGGGTCTTCAGGGTCCTCTCTTGGCCCTGCCTTGTAGGGGTGACAGTTACCGAAGCCTCAATGGGGATTGGAACTTCCAGATCAAAGCTGGAATGGCTACCCACTACAGAGTGAAGCAGAGTTGTGTAGTTGTCTGAGTTTGGCCATGCAAGCAGGACAGAGCATGGAGGCTTCCAGGACCCAGGGTGCTGAGTGCAGGGCCACTGGCAGAGCAGGCAATGGGACCCAAGGAAGCCACAGCAGAGACTTTGGACCCCAGCAACTAGAGCAGGTCTGTCACTCAGAGCCAGAGTTCCTGGTGGCGAGTGCCCAGCAGAGATGCCATGGGAGAGCAGAAGCACACACACACACACACACACACACACACACAGATGCACAGCTGGGGTCTGGGAAAGGTATAGCACAGTCCGGCAGTGTTCTCTGAAGAACTCTGCTCAGTCTACCTCCAGCGTCCAGGGTCCAGGAACCAAGAGCACCAGCCCATCCGGATCTCAGGTCTTTAGGGTCAAAAGTTGCTTGCATCCTTCTGCTATTTCTCAGGTAATAGTACATCCTTCTGGGGTCTTTAATGTAGTTGAAGGCTAGAGTTATAATTTCCTCAGTTATGATAAGAGATGTTAGATATAAAACCTTAGACTCACAAATATAAGACAGATAGGATATCTTCTTTAATATTGTAACTGTAACTCTTGCTTGATAATTGTTTTGTTATATGTAATTTTACTATGTTAATGTTAAAACCTTCCTTTTTGAAAAAAAAGAAAAAGGGGAAGTACTGTGGATGATTGATTGATAAATAAAACACTGATTGGCCAGTAGCCAGGCAGGAAGTATAGGCGGGACTAGCAGAGAGGAGAATTGAGAGAACAGGAAGGTGGAGAGGAGGAGATGCCAGCCTGTCATTCAGGGAGCATCATGTAAAGGCAGCAGGTAAAGCCACTGAACACGTGACAACATATAGATTAACAGACATGGACTGAGTATAAGAGTAATAGCTAGACAATGGTAGTCCTGAGCTAATGGCCGAGCAGTTTAAATAATATAAACATCTGTATGTTTATTTTATAAGTGGGCTACAGGACTGCCGGGGCTTGGCGGGACCTGGAGAGAAAAAGTCTAGCTACACTGAGGTTTATGATCTATTTGGAATTGAGTTTGTGCAGGATGATAAAGATCTATATGGATTCTCCTACATGCCTACATCCAATTTGACCAGCACCATTTGCTGAAGATGCTGTCTTTTCTCCAGTGTGTATTTCTGGTTTCTCTATCAAAATTCTGGTGTTTCTAGGTGTGTGGATTTATGTTTCAGTCTTCATTTTGGTTTCCATGATCAGCATGTCCATTTTTTTGCCAATACCATGCTGAAATCAACTTAAAGTCAGGGATAATGATACCTTCAGCAATTCTTTTATTATTCAGGATTTAAAAATGATAATTTATAATGTAGGGTAAAGAAGCTTGTATCTGTAATCTTAGAGCTCTGAAAGTCTGAAGCAAGAGAATTTCTGAGAGTTCAAGGCCAGTCTGATCTACATAATTCCCTTGAGGTTAAAATAGGTCAGTGTAAAGTGAGATCTTGTTTCAAACAATTCATTTTTCACATTCTGTTAATTAAGTCTGAAATACACTTAAAGACCTAGGACTTTATCTGACTTTTATAATAGGATTTTGTAGGTTATTTATCCTTTGGAGTTAAGATTTTTTAATTTACATGTCTATAGCTAGGAATTCATCTATTTAGTTGAAATCTCTCCCTTCCTGTATCTTCAGTGTTTAAAGAACTTAATATTAATAATAAGACCTGTCATTTCAAGAAATATATAATTTGGCCTTACTCAGATCCCTTACAAAAAGCTAAAACTCAACTTTTTCTGAAAGATAAAAGGTTAATTGGTCAATGGTTGCATTGCAACATAACCAATATGTTTATTTTCTAAGACAACTTTCAGTTTCCAGTATCTTGAATGTTGCTACATTTGTCTGCTCTTTATGCATCTGCAGACATACACAAAATGCACATTCATCATTTCACCTTGTAATTGGAGTTTTCATTGTTCATTTTGATGAATAAGTTATTTCTGTTTATAATACTGACTACTTCAATAATTTATATTTTGTACCTTGTGTTTAAACCTAGCAGTCTATGAAGTAAGTCATTACTCTCACTTGTCCATGTTTTTAAATAATGAAACTAAGACCCAGGGAGTTTAAATGCTGTGATCCAGGTCACACCATTCACAATAGACCTGAGCAGCCTGGGTCCACTATTTTAATTGTATAGCCTCTACTAAGTTGCTTATAAAAGAAACCCACTCATAACATCAGGAAGTAGTTAAGCCATTACCCCAAACCAAAGAAATTATTTTCTGTTTGTTTATGGTTTTATAAATTAATCTTCAAACATGTTTGCCTTTATTAAAAGAAGGATCTCCTCCCCCACCCCACCCCCATCTCCAATAGCACTGTCTATGGGTTGGGACCTTGTAACAAAAAGAACATTCTTAATTATTTCTGTTGTCCGAATCTGAGTTATTCCCTCCTTGCCACTTATTCAAAAACTCATGAAAAAAATCATGAACAATTGACTGATGTAAAAACACTAGGTAAATTAAAACCGATGTTGACATAAACAGCTTCTTTAGAATGAAATTTCATTCTGGATGAAAAATAAAAATATTTTTCTTAGTTATCCATAATTTTTACTGAATATATGAATAATATATTTAATTGCCTTAGTCTCTTGCTTGTACACTTCAGTCTTGAATTCGCAATTTATTCATGTGATTATTTTAATAAGGACCAAAAATTGAGATTAGAAACTTCAATATAGAGCACTCTGATAACACTATAATGTGTCTAGGAGCATATGCTCTAGATTATATTCAGGTTATAATACTTTCAACAGATGTTATAGCATCATGAAATACTACAATATATTTGAAGTTGGCTACATAATTTCCATTGAAAAAAGTATAAATTATACAAGATTTTCAAGTGAAGAAATATATTAATCATTTGTTTTCTTTCATCAAAATAATTGGAACTTATAAAATTTTAATCCTTAAACTATTTTATTGAAACAAGTATTTTTGGAGTTTCAGTCTTTTTTTTTTTTTTTTGGTTTTTTGAGACAGGGTTTCTCTGTGTAGCTTTGCACCTTTCCTGGAACTCACTTGGTAGCCCAGGCTGGCCTCGAACTCACAGAGATCCGCCTGCCTCTGCCTCCCGAGTGCTGGGATTAAAGGCGTGCACCACCAACGCCTGGCGGAGTTTCAGTCTTGATCACATTACACATAAACAGATACTATAAATGTAAGAGGAGAAACTGATTCTTACCCTACTTTCCTTGTGTAAAAGGCTGTTCTTTCACTTAATGTTTATTTAATACTCACAATACAAGGGCACAGTACTAAGTACTCTATAATAGTTCAGGGCTTGGGCATGATGGTTCAAAGGACCTCCAACATCTACAAGCATTGTCTTGCTTTGAGTTATGAGATAGGCAACACTGGTATGAAACGGACTACCAGCATGGTTAATTATACTCCCCAAAGTCACAGGAGTGATTGCCAAACCAGAGCTACCAAGCAGTAATAGTAATAATAAAAAGCAGAGATGTAACAGGCCAGCATGATGCTCGTAGAAATAGCTCATCGAAAGGTTCTGCTTCATAAAAGTCTTCATTTTAAAGCAATGTTAAATGGCTTGTTCATACATGGAAGTCACAGCAAACTGGCTCTATCATTAAGATTTAAGTTTCTTTTGATTAATACAGACCAACTTTCTACAATAATAGTGTTTTAAAAAATGGTTGGTATATTCTTATATCATGCTTTTCCCTCTGCTTGCTGAAATTTAATTGAAAAAACAAGCTTCACAAGAGGTACCCTAGTAATAAATAGGGTATGTAATGAGCAGCCATTATACATGATTTCTTCACTCATGTGGAACCCCTATAACCTACTAATGAATTCACCACTTGTGAGGTAGTAAGGCCTTTTGTTTCAGCTAGGTTAACCATATTTTATGACCAACCATTATGTCTCTTCTATTCATGTGTACTTCATCGCTAGGTAAAGAATTCATACTTTATGGTCCAGTTTATTATTTGACTGCATTTGAAAATCTAGCCTATATGAATGTCTTGTTTGATATGCAAAATGCATTTAAGTCTGTTACCTTTACAAAACGGTACTAAAAATATATACTTAAGGAAAAGAAGAAAACTGAGAGTTATAGAGTTCTTAAGCTTTCCCATGCATAATGTTAACACTATAAGTGTGCAAACATTCACTTTTCCCAATGTTGAATATAATACTGTCCATTATTATAACACATGTGTGCTTTGCTCTGCATACACAAATGCGCGCGCGCGCACACACGACAGTTCAGCTGAGTCTTCACACTGGCCAGCTACAATAGTTAACACTATTCACAGCTGAGTAAACAGGTATAGAAAGAGTAAATCACTTTTCCATGTGACAGAGCAACAGCTTTGAATGTTGATTCAGCTTATTTTGCATACATCACAGACAATCCTGCTCTCACTCCTTCCACTGGGTGAGACCTGACCTGATGACAAGGATTTCTTCTTACTTCCTGCTCCATCCTCTCTCCAATTCATTTCTTCATTTCTTTATGCAAAATGCATTCTTGAATTCCCACGGCAGGCTTTGCCTGGTTTAGAAATTGAGGAACGAAAGCAAATGCAAGAAAGTCTCTGCTTGGAAGTGTTTATAGTTTCAGAGCAAAGTCAGGTAACAAGATATAAACAAAGAAGACACTTTCAGAAAGGGATAATTCTGGGAAGATTAGGGAGTGGAATGCTAAAATATGGAAGGGAGGGGCTGGTGGAAAGACGGGTGCCTATTTTAAACTGAAGACCTTTCTGGGGATGACATCTGAGCTGGACTGTGAAGTATATGAGCAAGACATCAGGTAATCCAGGCCTGGGTGTTGCTGACAGAGAGAACAGAAAGTGCAAAGGCCTAAGGCAGGAACAAGGCCAGCCTAGTGAAGCCATAACTAGAATGTCACCACAGCTAGCTTTGGTGAGCTGAGAGGAAAGAGGTAGGTGAAAACAGACTTGGAGAACACGCAAGCGATGACCTGGAGAGCCTTTTGAGCCCGGGTAAAGGGATTCATTTCCTTTTACTGTTTTATATTATCAGTTTACTGTTCAGGGTATTTTTAAACAGACACACACAAGCACACAATTCTGATGAGGTAATTACCATGTGTCACTTTGGCACATAATTAAATTGTGAAAACTGGTTAAATATATCTACCTAATCAAAGTTCAACTGTGAAAACATTCAAAAATTCTTTCTTACAGTGTTCTGAGATAAGGTAGTATAAGATCAAAGTATAGTCACTCTATTAAATAAGAGTATATGAGAAAGTTTTACTCCTAGTTAACTGCAACTTAGTATCATTGATAAACCTTGCAGTCTCTTCCTCCAACTGTTTTCCCAGCTCTGGGAGCCAACATTACTCTCTCAATGGCCATGAGATCACCAATTTTAGATTCCACTTATTCCAGTCCACGCAGTATTTGTTTTCTTGAGCCTGGGTTACTTGGCTGAACACAGTGATTTACAGTTCCATCCTTGTTGCAAATGATAGGATTGCATATATATCATTTCATGCCTGGATAATGTTCACACACATTCACATTTTCTTTATCCATCAGTTGACCAATAGGTTTTTCCTTATCGTGGCTATGTTGAGCAGTGTTACAACAAGCTTGGGTGTGCAGATGATTTAACATACAGTTTCTATTTCCTTTGGATATACACCCAGTAGTGCAGCTGCTAGATCACATAACAGTGATACTTTGAATTTGGGGGAACACTCCCTGCTGTTTTCCATAATGATGATACTAATAGATTGTAAACCTTTTCTGCTCCCTGTGTCCTCACCAGTACTTATTACACTTGGTCTTTTAGGTAGCAGCTTTCTCACTGGGCTGAAACACTATCTGACTGATGTTTTGATTTGCATTTCCTCAGTAATTAGTTAGTAATACTGAGCATGTTCTCATGTAACCCTTGGCCCCGTGTATGTCTGCTTTAGAGAATGCCTGCTTAGAGGCACCACCTGGCTCAAAATCAGGATCATCTGTGGGATTTGTTTTTGTTTTTAGGGGAAGGTTAATTTTCATTCTTTCTCATTTTTATGAATTTTTTGAGAATTTCGTATTTTGATCATATTTCCCCTCTCCCCATTACTCCAGACCCACCCTTTATTTCCCTACCACCTAACTTCATGCCCTCCTCTTAAAAATAACAAAAGATGAAGTACAGGTGCTGCTGTTCATATACTCTGGTATGTGTAGTGTTCCATTGGATTGTGGATAGCCCAGCAGGGATTACATGTTTAACAACAAACAAACAAACAAACAAACCAAGACTGACTCTCTCTCTCTCTCTCTCTCTCTCTCTCTCTCTCTCTCTCTCTCTCCCAGCAGATATAAACTGCCAATAGCTCCTTAGCTAGTGGTGGGGCCTCGTGTCACTCTTCCTCTCCAGGCTGGGATATTGCCTGGCTTGAGATGGCACATGTCTTGTATATGCTACCTCAACTGCTAAGAATTCATTAGGGGCAACTACCCTGCTGTAGTCATATCCTACCTCTGGTTCTTGCCATCTTTCTGCCCCCTCTTCTACAATGTATGGGAATACTCAAGCACTCCAGGTTGCATTTAAGATCTATTCTTAATATTGGAATACATATCTGACACAGCATTGGAACCCAAAAATCTGTGGCTAGAAAGGTCATAAACCTATAGTAGAACCTACTTCCTGTGAGTCTTTTTAATGGAGAAAGTATTAAACTGAATTCTAATGACTTATCAGATTATACCCATAGATTATTGCATCTCTCAACTCTTATCGAAGAAGATTCTTTTTTACAGTATATGGAAATTAATACAGAGACTAATTACTAAAGTTTCAAACTGGCAATGCTCTTTTGCCAGGTTTTGTTACTATGCCTAGACTATTCAAATCATTTCTTATCAAAAGTTATGGAAGGGGAAGTATAGGGAAAAAGATAGGAAAAAAGGAAGAGGAAGAAAAAATGGAGAAAGGTAAGGAGAGAAGAAGGAAGAGAAAGAAAACAAAAAAGCAAACGTTGCTAAATTTATTGTGTTAAGTCCCAAGTTAAGTGAATTGTGTCCATTTCTTTATAAGAAGAAATGATTTTTATTTGATTTGATTTGATTTGAGGTGATCAAGAATGCCCAGGCACAGTAGACAAAATATCTACTCTGAGGATATGACTCACAGTGATGCCATTTTTTTTTTTTAGATATGTCATCTTGTACAAATGAGTTAATCTCTATGGTTCTCGTTACTTTCATGTAAATAGCACTATTAAATCTGGAGTTTTATTGTGACTAATAGGGAAAAAGTCTAAAGCAAGGAGTATATCATTACGCTTGGGAGCTATTATTTTCTTTTTCCCAAAAATGTTGATATTCAATAACTGAAAATGCTAGGCTATCTTGTTTTCTTTGATCAATGAATTGATACACTAACATACAGTTTTGAAATCATGAAGCAGTCCCATCTTCCTTCTGAATAATCCAATGGCATTGGAATCTTTAATCTAAAAAATGTTGTGTTCATGATTACAGGTTTTGTTTTCAGTTTGGTTACTTTCCAAGTAGGAAGAAATTTCAAGTTAGTTGTATATTGGAAAAGAGAATTGGACATTTGCACATATGAAGCTTCCTTGGTTTTGACAAGTTGAGAGGTATATTGTACTCAGTTCTTGGAATCATTTTCTTACATTCCAGACAAAAGGTTTTCTGCTGCTCATCTGTCAGTCTTAAATCTCTCGGGATATGCTCTTTTCACCTTCCTCTCTCTTGTTTTTTGAGTAAATAATTATATGATGTTTTCTTCCTGATGCATATATTGCTTAAATCAAAGCTCTCTAGAAGAAAAATTTGCATGGCAATGAGTGACATAGTAGGTTTTAGTGGTGTTTTGAAACAATAAAAAGGAGCCATCATGGCTTTTAGCCAAGTTACACAAAAATAAAGTAAAGTATAGGGTGCCAGGTTCAGACTGATGCTGATTTTCTCATAATTTCTTTTAGAGTTAGTAAATCTATGAGGAATAACAATAACATCCTCCAAACTTGAGTCAACAAAACAAGAATAATCCTAAGATACCACATTTCTGAGTTTACAGTCAATGAGACTGAAAAAGTAAAGCATGTAGATCCATTCAACATTCCTATTTGTCTGGGGCTTCTTTGAAGCTCCAGTATTGTATGTGAATTTCTATAGGGTTGATATCGACATTCCTCACGTGAATTACTGAAGGAGAGTTTGCCTGGCATCACATTCAGGTAAACAAGTCAGCAATTATCACAAGTCACTTTCCTGAGTTTATGTGCTTGTAAGAAAAATTTTAAAAAGTCATGGAAAACTGGAAATTTCCAGTGTTGTTTGTGCTCAAGGACAGATTTAAACAATGAGGACATGCTAGGCTTGGGTAGGTCTCTGAAAACAAAGACAACCTAAGACTTGGGTACAGAAAAGATATTATTTGCTTTGAGTGAGTGAATGAAATTATTTCAATTCCACCTTGTTCTCTATGTCCTGTGGCATTAGTGCTCTGTCTTTAGTGTACCTGAGAGCTAGACTTCACAACACAGATTTCACAGGATCCCTAATGCACCACCCATATTTTGGAAACAGTGAGCAGCAGGACTAATGAGTTGCTTGCCCCTGCCCCCCTTTGGGGTGAGTATTTATTGATTCTGACAGAGGCAGGGTTAGAGAGTAAAGGCGCATACTTCAACTGGCACTCTGCCTTAATTTGTTTGTGGAGATGGATTAAGACTGATGGAGAGTAGCGCCGTTCAGGAATGATACGATGGAAGACTATAATGGTCACGGGAGAGAGCATCAACGAAGAATCCAGTTTTCAGTTAGGTGCTATTTTTATAATCTAGGAATTTAAGCACACATAAGCTATTTTAATAGCATGCATATGAATGTATTCAAAAAGTCATATGCAGTTTACAGTTTGAAAACAAGGCTTGCCTAACTTGCAGCACTGTGTACTTGATTGCATGTGTGAAATCGGAAAATAATGTAAAAATACAGATTATAACCTTGGTTTCCTGTCCTATCACTGAGAAAGGGGATTTCTGGTATTGGACCATAGATGTCACCTTTGTTAAACATGTATGAAGTCAATGAAATAAGCCTGAGTCTTTTTACAGTTATGTAGTCTCTGGAGATGTGATAATAATAAGCATCTGTCTACCACTTAAGTAATTCTAAAATGACCCAGAAAAGAAGAAACAACAGGGGAGGGCTGTTAGTTTACTGTTTTGTTGCACTTTGTTTTTGTTTCCCCAAAGCATCCTGCAACCCAAACCAAATTTAAAGTTAAGAATAAAATGCTATTAGTGTCATCTCATTTCATGTGATTTTCATCTTCTCTTGTTTTGAAGAAACAAAATACAGCAGACTGAAGGCTGTACAGTAAATCGGGTCACTGTGTGCCTTATTCTCTCGTATTAATTTCTTGGAGCTGCTGAAAAAGATAATCACAAACTGGATAGTTGAAAATAGCACAATTTTGTTGTCTTCGTTCTGTAGTCTAGAAGTCTGGGATTGAGGCACAACAGGAACAGTCCCCCATCTGGAATCAGGTGTGGTCGTCCTTCTGTCCTATTGTAAATGCTGGTGTTTGAGAGCGATCCGTGATATTCCATGTTTATAGAAACCTCACTCCAGTCCTTGTCTACATTGTCCCATCCATGTCATGTCTATGAGTGCCTTTTGCTCTGTAATAAGGTGTATTCAGGGCCCATTCTAATCCAGTATACCTTCATCTGGATACATTACATCCACAAACATCCTGTTTCAAATACACGCATAATTAGAGGAACAGTAATTAATACTTCAGCCTATCATTGTGGAGGATACAATCTAACTTATAGCCCTTATCAATTGCATTTCCCAACTTTGATATGTTATTTCCATGCTACAGGTTGAGAGGCACATCCCTAGGAATCAGCTTACAAATTGCTTAAGATAGGGTTCAGATTTCAACCACTCTTTCTTTTTGGAGCTGTTTTATGATTTTCTCTATTATATTTTATAATTTTTGGAATGTTTGAAAAACAATTGCCTCAATGAATTTCTGAAATTACCAGAATTTATTTATTCTTGTCTACCAATTAAGTATTAATGTATCAACATAGTTATCTCAAATGTGTAACTTTATGATCCAAATTACCTTTGTGTAAAGTTATAGTTCAGACTCTAAAAGCAAATGCTTACTGTGTTGAAGCCTTGAAAATATTTTCTAATGTAAAACCTCTCATTAGTCATTATCCTATCCATTATAAATATAAGTCAACAAGGTAATTAGAGTCCTGTGAGGCCACCAACTTCTTCTAAAACATTAGATACAGAAAACTCACCTCTTTGAATGTTTCTTTAAATCAAATCAATGGCCTGACTGTCTTTCCCAAGCAAACTTAACTAGTTCTTTTAGCATTATGGGCAACTTGACTTTTTATTGTTTTGTACTTGAGTTGTATTTCCCTTGGAATAGGGAAAGAAAAGCCATTATATCTCTAAGATAGTTTATTTCTCCAATGGTCTTTTTAATATCTGCCATTTCAGTTAAAAAGATACAATTTTTCCAAATGTAGTAGTGCATATATGTAATCCCAGCCTTCTGGAGATGAAAACAGGAAGTGATATTTTAAAGGTAGCATCCTCAGGTTCACTTTAATTACACGAGCCTTGAGGAACAATTGGCTTTGTTCTAAAAGCAAGAGTTAGCACTTTAATATCCTCCTTCCTTCTTATTCTAATGCTCTCCTGTGGTGATATTATGTTCCGCAAAATATTGTGCACCGTAATAAACTTATCTGGGGTCAGAGAAGAGAACAGCCACTAGATACAGAGGCCAGAAAATGGTGGCACACATGCCTTTAATCCTATCACTTGGGAGGCAGAGATCCATCTGGATCTCTGTGAGTATAAAGCCACACTGGAAACAGCCAGGCATGGTGACTCACGCCTTTAATCCCAGGAACTGAGCCTTTAATCCCAGGAAAAGACGGCAGAAAGGTATATAAGGCATGAAGAGCAGAAACTAGAAGCTTTTGGCCAGGTTAAGCTTTTAGGCTTGAGCAGCACAGTTCAGCTGAGATCCATTTTGGATGAGGACTCAGAAGCTTCCAGTCTGAGGAAACAGAATCAGCTAAGGAATTGGCAGGGTGAGGGGGCTGTGGCCTGTTCTGCTTCTCTAATCTTCCAGCATTCACCCTAATACCTGGCTCCAAGTTTGTTTTTATTAATAAGACCATTTAAGATTCATGCTACACTCTCCCACTATGATCTAATCCTCCCCCTCAGCATAAGTCCCTGCTTCTTCTGACCTGAAATCCATTATGTGAAAAATGAGATTCTAATGCTGTCTCAGATCCCCCAACATGTGACTTGTCAGAGCCCCACCTACCCAATACAGCACCATGATGGGATTCTCTTCCCTAGGATTAAGCAGCAGGTATAGCCTTTTCCTCATCCATCTCCTAGGCATGCATGCCTTTTCCTCAGCCCTTTCAGGGTTCCTCCCTAATTATCCAAGCCTCAACTCATGATTAGAACAATTCTGGTTCTCCGAAGACTATCTTGTTTTCCTTTATCCTCATAAGGCAGAGAGAGAGAAAAGAGAAATAAAAGAGAGTGAATAAACATGAAATTACCAGCGCCTTGATCCTGGGATTTCAGCATCTAGAACTGTGAGCACAATGATTGCTGTTTAGATAGCCTGAGAATCTCATGTACAACAGCCCAAGCTAGGCAAAACAGGCACTTCCTGAAGTTGGGTCTTTCTTTGGACTGCCAGCTCCCAAATAATGACATGGAGACATTATTAATTATGAAATTTTGGCCTTAGCTTAGGCTTGCTCCCAACTAACTCTTATAACTTAAACTAACTCTGTTATATTAATCTATGTTCTGCCCCATGGCTTGTTACCTCTCCTCAGCACCATGCATTCCACTTCCTCAGTCTGGCTGGCGAATCTTGGCTCTCTTCTTCCCAGAGTTCCTATCTCATCCCAGAAGTCCCACCTATCATCTCCTGCCTAGCTATTGACCATTCAGCTCTTTATTAAACCAGTCAGAAGATGCCTTGGCAGAGACACATCTTCACAGTGTACAAAAAGATTATCCTACAACAACTTTCCTTTACATCCATTATTTACTACCTTCCTGCTCTGTTTATTTTCTTAAGAGTATTGAACACCCTTAGGTAATTGCTTACTTATTGGCATAGTAGTTATTAGTTTTCTCTCTATCAGCTCCATGAATGCATACTATTCATTTCACGGACAAGAATACACCAAGCATTTATCTTATTTCTCAGCCCATATTAGATATCCATCAAATATTTGTGGGAAAGAATGGAATGGGTATTCAGTACTTCTCTGTGAAATTTTGTTCATATTGTTTTAGTTTAGAATAACCTTTTTAGTACCAAATAACAAAATCAAAGAAATACCAAGATACTAGCTATACTACATTTTAAAAATTTTATTACTATATTATTATTTTCATAGCCATATTAAGATTTAAGACTCATACTTAATTCACAGCTATTTCAAAGACCATATTTGACTATCTCATTTGTTGATCACTATATTACAAAAATTATAAGAGTAATTATGTTCAGGTCACCAATTTTCTATGAATTACTTGGAAACACAAATGACAATGGTAAACTTAGGAGTGACCTCAAAATAATAGTTTTAATTTTGTTAAATAAAAACAATTTTTAAATTTATTTATTTGTGACACGGTCTCATTGTATAGCCCTTGAACTCACAGAGACCTACCTGCCTTTGCCTCCCAGAGTGCTAGGATTAAAGAAAACTACCACTCCCTGCTTAAAATAATAAATTTTAAAATGACAACTCCTCCCCACTTCTGAAGAACCAAATTTAGAAATAAAAAAGAAATGGCTAGGTATAAAGTTACTTATACTTTTCATAAGTTATTAGAAAATTTTAATGTTGACCTAAGTATTGGAGGCAGTGACCCAATTACATACATCTACACTGCCTGAACTGATGGCTACTTTATTACCATTAGTTAGAGAACTGAAACTGTTTATTGAAATTATTAACTTGGTATCTTTCTATGAAATTTATTCCAGTGTTAGTTTTTTTATTATTTCAATATATGGCAAATAAATGAATTGATAATTGAAGTATATGCATTTATTTGTGATCTTTCCAAACATGATCTTTACCCAGTAGGACAATGCTTAGCAACAGGGCTTTAGGACATACCTCCTAGCTTTGATTCTTACAGAGCCACTTAAACATCTTTTTCTGTTATGTAGAAAATAATACTTATCTTGCTGGGAGTTCCTGAGACTGGTTGCCTGTGGAAGGCTTTGCATCTGATAAGTATTCAGCCAGCCATTACTGCACCTAATTGTCAGAGAGGCCAAAAGACAATATGGTAATTGGCTATCCCTTCTGCCTCCTTTATCAAGCAATTCCCAACACCTTCTGAAAGGCCTTACCTGGACAGTCTTCTCAAGGAGTTATGGCACATATGCAAATTGTAAATGTGTTCAGTATTAGCTAATATGACAAAGAATTTGCTTCCTTATTCTGCAGAGTACAAAATCTCCACTGGCAATTAAAAAATAATTACAGCAAATTGCAAAGGGAGCTCTTGACAAATGCTAAAGCCTTTATATAATCTATCTACATTGTAACACACAATAGGACCTTTTGTCCTATTACATTGTATTACTTTCCTTAAGTTTACCTGCAGGGGTCACTGGTGTCACAGGGCGATCTCTATCTGTTTTGATGGGCAATTACGTGCTGACAGGTAATGTCTTATAAGAATGAGGTAATATATTCGTACAATTTACTATTCAGTAAGAATTCATTAACATAAAGATTATGACCTAGAATATACCCTTGGGAAACTTTCATGTTGATATGCTTTTATTTGGGAGGTGAGTCACTGTGTTTGCTACAGGAAAATAGTTGATAGTGATTTCATTTTAAACTTTTTATTGGAGGTAACTGTGGGGTTGCATCAAATGATACTGAAACAAAGGGAAAGTAAGTTAAAAAATTACAGCACATATTCTTGAATGCTGTAAGAGCGATGGTTGTCATAAATAATGCATTATATAAACTTGATTAGTAAACTGTGTATTTTATGTTTCTAATAAATTTTACGTAGTAGCGTTCATTCTACTCTGATTGGTTTTATCTTACATAAGTAAAAGGATTGCTTCTGTGAGATACTGAAATGAAAATGTGACAATTAAACTTGATATTTTCATTATATTTAGTTCAATTTTTATGTTCCTATAACACACACACACACACATATATATATAGGTATATATATATATATATATATATATATATATATATATATATATATATACCATTTGACCAAGAATCAAACTTTTGGTTTTTAAAATAAATTTTTTTATTTTATGGAAATGATGCAATTGGCTTTGGTTCTTCTCTTTGAACAATTAATTGCTAAGATACACTAATGAGAAGTAAATTGAACTGAATCCAACCCAATACTTTTTCTAATACACACACACACACACACACACACACACACACAGAGGTATTGGGGAAGAAGACACTTTACCCATTAACAGCATCAGTGCAACTACTGGCTCAGGAAAATATGCCCTTCATAGACAGTTGTATGTCATCTGTGTTGTCCAGACAATAGAATAGGAAATTCATTATTGTTGTGTTTGTTGTTCATGGAAAAAGGAAACAAAAGTGACCCAAAGAAGAAACAGCATTTGATAATTTTACAAAAATTGGCAATATAACCAGCTCACAGAGTTTATTTGTTAGAACTATCTTCTTTTTTATCATAATAGACTGAATTGTCAATGAGATCATCCCACATCTACAAGAAAATGCGGTAACATTATGATGTTTTAAGATTGAATTCATCAAGTTTTTGAAAAATTAAAGAGAATTTTCAGAGTTAATGTTTAATTCCTTTGAAGTTTCTCTATTACCTTTTGTATTTCCCTATGAAAGGCAAAAATTGTCTTGAAGTTTAAATGCAAGTGAATTAATTCTGAAAAAAATATATATTTGAACTAGAACTACAAATGTTTACAGACATTGAAAAGTGGCTCTTAAGGAAACTCTCAGAAGGAGAACCATAATTATTTCTAAGGTTCATATCTAGTTACCTCTCAGACCAACAGGACCTTATTTGCTGTGCTATCTTAAAGTTTCTACAATACATTCAGCTTCCAAAGGTCAAGGGGTATGTTTACCGCATCCGAAGAGCATCCTGAAATATGACACAGCCGTCACTATCAAAGTTCTCATATTAAGTCCATTTCACTGAAAATCAAATTTCTTTATGTGAAAAATATATTGAGTCTTTTAGTAATATGAAAAAATTATGCGTGCAGCTGTCTCCTCCATTAAAGATTAGAACATTTCATTTCTTTTGAGGAAAAAAATACATTTTACTCCATCACAACTGTATGTTCTAGGTTTGAAGATATGGACAAAACTTACACACACACACACACACACACACAGAGAGAGAGAGAGAGAGAGAGAGAGAGAGAGAGAGAGAGAGAGAGAGAGAGAGAGACGAATTAATTAGGTTTTTAGTTTACTGAAACTGTGGCAGTAAAATGAGTCAGAATTTTAGTTTTCCATGTCAGATTTGTTCCAAAATCCAAGTCAGGATAAATTGTAATTTTCTGGAAAAGGACTATTATCACTATACAGAACCTCAAATTAAATTATTCTTAATGAATTAAGTAGCAAAATATTGTTGAAACCTATGTATGTTCTAATTCAGCTTAGAGATAAAGGCATAAAATATGATCTTTCTTTTAATTAAATTATAGCTTATATTAAAGGAATACAAATAAGAAAAAAAGGGATGGTCCTTAATATAGTATCCTGTGCCATTTGAATAGATTGATTAGGAAATAAATATAAGTAAGAATTTATTACAAGATGAAAGACACTCTTTTCCATAAGCCACCATGATAAACAAAAATCACTTATAAAAGTATTAAGTACAAAGTAATTCGTGGATGATTTGTGACTTCCATCAGCCGATGACCATATATTTATCAGTTTGTCTTCCTTATTTTGAGATGAAGAAACAGAGGATCAAAGCAGTAAGAGAAATACAGAGACAATAAAAGTTAAACCAGTCATCCAGCATGCTGTCAGAACATAAAGGGGGAAATAAAGTGGCAGCAGACCTTGTTGACTTTCATACCCAGAGGAAATCGTCTTCTCTCCCTGCTTCTATTCCAAGCCCTGTTACACAAAAGGTGTTCCCAAGCATGCTTTTGATCTGTGACTGATTTACTTGAACGTTTCTTAAAGTTACATAAGATCTAAACATGGGACTGCTTCCCTGCCTCTCACTATCTTCCATACCCCTTGTGTAAATGAGCCAAGCTGTTCTCTAAAGATAAGCTGAACGTTCTGAGGACCACTTGCCTTAATGTGTGCTATCTCTTGCTTCAGAAGCTCCTCACCCCACAAACTGCAAACTCAGTCCCATATTACACTCTCAAGGGTCCTTGACCTCTACATCTAGAATAAAGTCTGAAGTCTCTACGCTTGACCCATTATGTTTCTGGTCTGGTTTATGTACCTACTTACTTCAGGATGCTAAATGGTCAATGAAGAAAAAGATCTAATTATTGTATTTTCACTATTTGCAGTACATTGGAGACCTTATGCATAGCTACAGAAGAGTAGCTCTAATACAATAATCTATTATTGACAATTACAATACAGTTAAAATCATTGACATGCATCATACAGTTTCTCAGCATCAGACACTGATCTGAGAACCCACCATGGAATCAGGATTTAAAACTAGGCAGTCAGCTCGAAGGGATTTATTTTAATGGTATAGGTTCTGTAGCCTGCTACCTCAGACTGAATTCTGGTTCTACCTCTTAATGACTGAGTGACCTCAGTGTTTCGGAGATTCATGTTTAGAATAAAAAATATTGGTAGTATTTAGTATTTAGCTTATAATTTTTAAAAAAAATAGATTAACTTCAATAATTTATGTGAAAAGCTTTGAGCAGTGCCTATCTATTAGCTTGTCCTATGTATTAATTGAATTAATTAGTTCAACCCTCTTGAGCAAAGCATTTCTTACTTTCCTACTTCTTGTGACAATACAACTCTGGCATCACTACAGTGGTTCTCAACCTTGGGTCACAACTCCTTTGCAAATCTCTGTGAAAAATATTTACATTATGATTCACAACAGTAGCAAACTTATGGTGATGAAGTAGCAATGAAAATATTTGTATGGTTGGGGGTCACCACAACACAAGGAATTTTATTAAAGGGTCACGGCATTAGGAAAGTTGAGAACTACTGCTTTACAAAATGGCCTATATTCCAATTCCTTTGTGAAATTATTTCAAGACTATTTATCCCAGTGTTATGTGGTAGTTGAAGGAAATCTTTCTAATCAACTATAGTTTGTTGACATGAGAAATAATTATAATTACTCTTGCAATTTTTCCCATAATAACAACAAAACAGGATCATCTAACATTCTAACATTTTGTGTTTTGGATTCATCTTCCCAAAGGTTGACTTAAACATGCAAGAAATAATCTGGTAGTAAGCTAGACATTGTGAAAGACCCAAATGGGAATATACAAAACAACAGTTCGTACCTCATCATATGTACAGCAGTATTCTACATTATAAATTTAGGCAAGACAATCTCTCAAGCTCCCCAGGCTGGGCTAGCATTTCAAAGGTAAAGTGTTTACTCAACATGCTAGTAAAAATCCCAATTTAATTGAATATTTCCCATACAAGAATTGTTTTAGTTTGAGGAACCACACTCAGTTTTCCAGGTTATATTAAAGTATGCCAAAGAGGGACTCTATAATGATTTATTTTCCTATAATGAAAACTAAACACGTGCCAGGGATTTTCCCTAAACAAGATCAAAAGATTTTATAATAATTGTCTGGGCCTGGTAGCTTATTAGCTCTACCATATTCCACAATATGGTTTGGGATGGAGACATAAATGAGAGGAGAGGCAGCAATGGGTTATATTGACACCACTGTATTTTAGCTCGGTCTTTTGAAACCAAAACCCAACATTAACTTAAGCCAATTGTTAGCTACATGATTGTTAAGATGAAGATAATTTTCAACCCTTTTCTTTGGTGGAAATAATCTACATAATATTAGATATTGTTTTATTCTTTAGTGATTTCATAATTTAGTGGGGTAATAGCAAGCACTAATGGGTTTAAGTATTATCCTAAAATTTTGTGAGACACTTTCTTTTTTAGTGCCTAAAACCATCTCAAGGCAATGGTAAAATATTCTTCGTGGCAACAATTAGGAAGAAAAGAGAGAGTGAGATATAAAATGGATAAGTCAAGGGCAGAAGGAATGGCAAGGAGTCCAAACTTGAGTTCCCTCTCAAGGCTTCTCCCTGGGATTCCATGCTTCCATGTAGGCTTTGTCCTTGCTACTGTGCGAGGCATGTGAAAAAATAATGTTGATTTCAAAGAAACATATATGGATCGATCATATAGTAAAGTTGGTCTGGTTTGACCAGTCTTACGGACATAGATGACCAAGCTCTGGGAATTCTTGGTGTTTAAAAAACAAACTGTTTTATAGAATGTTTCAGAACCCTTCCTAATAAGCCATTTCTGTCTCACATGAACAGTACATATTTCATAAACAAAAAATTTTATGTATTTTTAAAAATCTCACAGAAAAATACATTATAGTATGATTTATTAGTATATCAGATACATTTGAGAAATTTCTTCTCTACACTGCAAATTCTAATTAGTTTTAAGATATGCAGTGCTCATCAAAAAGAACAAAAAGCAACATAACCAAATATTACTTGCTTTCGTTAAAACTGGCATTGATTAATTAGATCTTCTAAATAAGGTCTTTCCTTGGAGTGCACTGGCCAGGGATGATCTCAGATATGTATGTTAAAACTAAAGCAGCTGGTACACCTCGCGTCTCTTGTTTCCCTCTGGCATCCACTTTAGCGAGAGTGGTGTGGCTTACTTCTTATTCCCCCATCAGCCTCCACTCTGCCATATCCTAGAAATGACACAGACAACAAGGGAACAACTGGAAGGAATATATGCTAGTGTGATTCAAACCATAAGTGCACACAACCTGAGAACAAGGCGAGAAGCCTCAGCTAAACTCTAGAATAAAAGACGATCCTCCTGCAGGTGCGGGGCAGTGCATACTCACTGAAAACAGCAAACTTACTTTTGAGACTCTGTGGCATTTTTATTACCCATGTAGCTTACACAGCCCAGACCCAGTTAATTTGTCTGATTCTACATCAGAGTACCAAAAAGCTGGGAAGAGACTACCAACAAAACAAAACAAAACAAACAAAACAAAACAAAAACAAAAACAAAATCAAATGACCTTGGAGAAAGTTTAGATGTAAAAGAGTTGATGAAGCCAAACATCAAACAAGTGTAAGCAACTAAGTCCAGAACCAGGACAAAAAGCTACTCTAAGTTTGATGGTTTCCATGAAGCATTCAGATGAAGACTTTACATATCTGAATGGATAAAGGGAAGAAAAGCTTTTCATTTTTGGAGCAGTGATGAGGCATGTATTGTGTTACTATTAATGTATTGTTTGTTTGTTTTACTGTGTCTGCTAGGCTTGTCTTTGTTTTCTCTCTAGCCTGCTGACCTCAAACTCATAAACCTCCTGTATCGTGAGTATATTGTGTCAAAGGCATAAACCAACAAAAAACTTGTTTAAGAAAAAAAAAGCAAGACATGAAAAATTCAATTCAATATTCTTAAATATAATTTGTAATCATGAGATTTTGAAAGAACTATCAGTCCTAGGTATAAAAAACAGAAAAAATAGTAAATTGGAAAAGTAGTTAATGAAATTATTAAAAATACAACAGAAAATAAGAAAACATAAAACATGAACATAGACGTATTGAAACAATGAAATACTTCAAAGAAAACTCAATAGAATTCTAGACAGGAAAAATGATAGAGCATTATTATCTTAGAGTTATAGATAAGAATTACTGATGATTTAGAGAAAAACATACATTCCTAAGTAAAACATACGCTCTGGCTCCCCAAAAGAGATGCTCGCAGGCGTCATGTTTTCTCTGGAAGCTTCTGTGGATGGCTTTCTCATTTCCAGAGTTCTGAAATTTTATGAGCATTCATCTATATAAATGTTTAAGCCTCTGCTAGGATTGCCAGTGAGGTTTTCCTGTACAACCATCCATGTTCTTCAATGCCAGAGCACCTCTCCTGATTAGTGGGCCTCTAGTCACCACAGCTTCAGTTACTTTGTCTTCGCTGGGTATTAGGTCTCTGGATTGATGCTGATTCTCTGATTTATTTATTTTTATTCTTTTACATTTGGTTTCTTGTCACTTCATTCTATGCACTGTGACATTTCCTCTTTTTTAAATCAACTTTTACATTTTTAAAAAGGTTCATCATTGTTTGTTTTCTGTACCATCTCATCCTTCACAAAGCATCTCCTGTTTTAGTGTCCATTGTTAGCTATTTGAAGGTGCCCGTAACAATTGTTTTGGATTTATTTTCTGTTCCTTGGTCTCTTTTGATTGGTCCGTTTGGTTTAGATGTATCTTTATGTTTCTACCATTATTTCAAAGAATTTCTTCAACTAACAGTGGACATTGGCTTTCTACTAACATTTAAGAGTGTAGTACGGTACCAGAGAGCAAAATGGAGGCTGTGCACGCTGAGAGGGGTCGGGGGATGTGTTGGTTGATATTTCTCACAGTAGGGTGTTCTAACAGAACTGTTGCAATGATGAGTTTCCAATGACCCTTCAAATATTATTATCCCTAAAGGCTTTTTCACTTTCTCTCTCTATTGATGAGTTTATCAGTTTACATAGAAAATAAAACTGTAGTCCTTCCAGGATTGAGGAACAGAGTTGAGTGCCTGTGTAGAAGCAGTTTCAACTGAGAATCTATACACCCTACATTAAAATCTTGTACCCGTTTCATATTTCTCCAGCTATAAATGTCTTAGACCTTTCAGAAACAGTTGGTGCCCTAAAGCTGTGTTCCTAGTGGAATGTGGTGCCAATGCATGGCCTCTGTGTTCCTTCTACTACTCGGATACGTTTTAATCCTGTTGGGGCTTTGAAGTCAATTATGACTTAGCATGTGCTAGAACTCAGAGAAGTTTGCTGAAATGTCTTCTCAAGTATTTTCAATGCTGGAGGACTTTATATTATTTTTTCCTTTCATCTCATTTTTATGGAATGTTAATGAGAAAAATTAATAATCATCTTGACTCTACCATGTGGTTCCCATTAAGGAGAAAAATGTTACAAAGTTCATCCATGGGATAACACAGAATACCTGCTGAGAAGCCAGTAGATGAAGCAGCATCTTTTAATTTCAATGTTATATTTTAGTAATATGATCTAGTTACACTGCCTCAATTTTTGTTCCTATTTATGAGGATGGGCAGAATCATATCTATAATACAGCTTCCAGCAACATATACCACTATAAGTCTGTGGTTTGTGTAGCAAGCACAGTGGCCTGCCTACACAATGGTCTCAAAAGTTTCTTCAACTTTATTCCACTTTGGATATCGTGGATCATAGAAGGATGATGGCTTGAGCCCTCCAAATAGGCTAGAGTACGTAGCTCCATGATGCAACGGTTATTGTCTGGTATCAGTTTGTAAATAATATTTGACACACTTTGACCAGCAACTTCTTATAAAAATGTGCCTCCCTTCCCTGGTCAATGGCCCTCTATATTACTGAATCTACAAAAACGTTGCTGGATTTTCCTGGCTGACCAGGGGCTGATGCGTCTTACTCATAGACTGTGGCCCTGAAGACAGGAGCTGTCAAGTTACAAATGATATTCATGTTGAAAACTGCTCCTCCTGTTCATGTGACACACACCTCATTATTCACATCCACTCTCCAAGTTCATTTGCTTGATTTTTTACTTGAAGTTCTTTTTCATTTGTTTTATTTTAAGTTCATTTTATAATTGTTAATCAAACCATGCTGCTTTTTAAAGTTTAAAGGGATACTAGTATTTGTGTCCTCATTCTGGTTTATATATATATATATATATATATATATATATATATATATATATATATGCAAAAGTTCATTGCAAGTAGGAATTGAGTGGGTCTTGTGATTTTTTTTTTTTTTGATTTCTGATGGTGTCAAAAAGATGGCCTATCCATGAAGAGGAATATATATATATAAAAGAGACTGGGCAGTCCTTTTTGGTGTTACTTCTAACCTTGAATTTTACCTTTACTTCTGATTTCCCTTCACAAATTCCAAAGACTGTGAATGTATTTAAAATATTTCCACTAATGTCTGTGAGAGCAGAGAATACAGAACTTTAAGCTTGGGTCCATTAGGTGGAACTCAGGATCATTTCACTCAAGAAACGGTGAAAATTTATATTCACCATAAAAGAATACAAATGGATTTCCCAAGAATACTAATTGTGAATTTGTCTACTGTGTAGAAAGGCAATACAACATATTAGAGTGTATAAAAGTGATTCAAACATGTAATGTTTTCATATATTTTCCTTGCTAAACATAAGCTCTATTATTCATACCTCCCACATACAATTGCTAAAAGTACATTATGGTATATTTAAGTATTTTCATAGAGAGCTTCCAGCTTCTTATGATTTTTAATTGCCATCTCTTTGCTGTTTGATTTGTATTTTATAGAGTGTGTCTTTTGTATTTTAAATGTTTCCATCCAGAACCAAGTCAAACAATACAAGATGTCAATGAATTCTAAAATGGAGTGGGGTGTATCTGGTTTTTCCTTCAATTTTAAGTGACCAAATCCCAGTTAACTTGAAATGTTACATAACAAGCTATTATATTCTCTGCCTGCATACTGCTTTTATTTGGCCTAAACCTCTAAAATGAGTATATCTCTACAATACTATTTTATCTAATTGATGAAAAAATAAACTTTCAAATATTACCTACAACACTGTGTGAATTATTTGTAGATTGATGTATTGGTGTATGTTATATCTGTGTGTGCTTTCAAAGTCTCTTTTATGTTAGTTAGGCAAATGCTTTCCTCTTTAAAAAAGTACATGAACTGTTTTCTATCCCAAGTTCTGTTTACTTACCCTGAAGGTTGACATGCAGAACAGGTGTGGAGTGGAGAGATCAGCCATTTTCAAAGGGCATGGCAGCAGCTGGGCAGATTGGGTTTCTTGCACTTTATACCTTGTGATGTTTGTTGATTTAAACCACTGAGCCATTTTCTCTGACAACATGCTGTGTTCCATTAATTTCCACCTTAACCAGTTAATTAAGGGATGCATTATTTTCCCCTAAACTCAGAATACTTTGTTTATTTTCCTTGAGATAAAATGATAGGAATGTTTTTTGTATGAGAAATAAATTTTTAACATGGAAAATAAATGTAATTGTTAAGAGAAATGTGAAGAAAAGGCCATTTTTTCTCCTTCCACATACCAAATCCAACACATCATTCTGTATTGCTTCTCCATATTCTCTTTGCCTTTTTGACATTATCTTCCGGACTTTACTAATCATCCCAGCCAAAGCTTAAGGAAGTTTAGGAAGTTTTAATTATATGTCAGGAGACAAAAGGAAGAGACATCATTGTGACAAGTACTGGCTCAGTATCCCTGCAAACTAGACCACGTAGGGTGACTGGAAAAAAAGACAAAATCTTTGTTTATTTCCCAAGCTTATAGTCAGTTCACTTGGGATAGCCAAATGACAAATGAGAAGGATAACACAGAAAGAAATAAAAATGAAAGATCTTATAAACTAAGAAAGGAGATCTGATAGAAAGGATGGGACTTGAATTATGCAGAGAAATTGTGCAGCACTAAATAGGAAGAGAAGAGTAGTACAGCCATGCAGTCTAGGCAGAGGGGTACACATAAGTAGTGCTAAGAGAACTAATATGATTTGTTGAGTTTGCAAGGGGACTTCAGGGAGGGGACAATGGAGAAGGCTGAATTACTGGAGTAGTGAGATAAGAAATCTGCACTAATTTCAACCAAGAGAAGTAATTTAATTAGATATCACAGGCTATTGTAAAATCAGATCTTGGAGGCACCACAGCCGATTTAAAATGACTCCATAATCCTTTACCCTCATTGACCTTTTAGTTTATTTTCTAGCAATTTGCAAGAATTGAATGTCATAGAAAAAGACTTGGGGAAACTTTTATTAAAGTTTTGTACAATGTATTGTCTCATTTAAAAAAAAAAACCAATGTCTTGTGTATGCATTTGAAAATATTTGATGCCAGGCAGTGGTGGTGCACGTCTTTAATCCCAACACTCAGGAGGCAGAGCGAGGCAGATCTCTGTAAGTTCCAGGCCAGCCTGGTCTACAGAGTGAGATCCAGGACAGGCGCCAAAACTACACAGAGAAACCCTGTCTCAAAAAACCAACAAAAAAAAGAAAGAAAAGAAAATATTAAAGTGATATAAAATGAAAATCTTGTACTTTTTAAATAGTTGTTCGTTTAATAAGGTTTCAGCAAACCACAATAGAACAATTAATTGTAAAATACATGCACATTCAAAGCTAGGCTGGAAGCTTCATAAAATTTTTATTTATAATTTTGAAAGTTTGGGTTATGTGATAGAAACATTAGATTCTTGACTAAATGCGTTTTAAATGATCAAAATTAAGTTGTGTTGACAAGATTTTTATTATAAAATTTCCAAAAATACACAAAAGCAACCATGGTTAAGCAGATAAATAACAGTAGCCTCTTTAGCTGCTCTCTTCAGAGACACACAGCCGAGAAGGCACCTGGCCTGCCATTTCACATCGGGTAGAGTTAAAATGGCTCTTCTTCAGTTCCACGGGAACTGGTTAAGACAAGATAATACCAAAAGGAGGTCCTTATAGTAAAGTCCAACTTCCAGAAGCACTCAATGGACTCGTAAAAGAAAAGCCTGTATCATAAAGGAGATCAGTAAACAGACCACCTATGATTTTACTAGGCCTATCTGATTTGTTTAGTTTTTATTTTATTCATATACAAAAGGGATCTTGATAAAGAAGATAAGGTCTTTAACATGAAAAACATTCATTTCTGTAAAAGAAATCATTTTCAACCCTCCATGGATACCACTGGAGAGAGATAAAATATCTTACTTTTTTCCCCATATTTTGTCTGGTCACTTAAATTTTTTCCACTTAACCAGAGTACCGGTGTAAGATTAGGTGTAAGAATGTCCTGTTTTGACAACATATTGAAAAACATTTGAATACAGATAGTCTGAAAAACTTTACTATTGACATATTAGAGCTACTAAGGAAAATATTGTTCTATTAACCTAATGTTCCTCAATGCTGAAGAGTGGATGTCACCCACTGATTCATTTCATCCTGGTTGAGAATTCTGTTGTGACATTGATAGCTTCCAGAAGTAAGATTTCTTAAAAGAGGATTGCTTTTACTAATTATACTTCCTAGACTTGTCAACTAATTTTTAGAGTTCCATGTCTAAGAGTGAGAAACCCAACAAGATAAAAGGTGATAATGGTTATATCAAATTTCTCATTCAAATGAGAATGGGATAGTCAAAGCTTCTCATTGTTAATTACCCTGCCATGTCCTCATTATGCCCAAAGTCAATATTGGTGAGACATGGAATATGCAGCTATGCAATAAAAAAAATGGCTTTTACCAACATGGTCCATAGCCAAATCCTTCTTAGCAGAGGCCACGAGTTCTTCCTACCACCCACTCTTCTTATTCAGGATAGAGATGTGAGCAAAAGAGTCTATTGAACTCGATCTCCTCATATAGCAATCATTTTACATGTTCTTGTGACTTTATTCAAGTTCCTCATACATAGTGTTTGAAGAGTCAGTTCAATCCAGGTTTTAAAATCTTCTGAATCTTGTTCCTGTTTCGTTACAAATGCATGAGAACCTTTTGTGAGTTAATGTTACCAGAAATCAAATAAAAGAGATAAAAGAAGTTGCATTGATCATTTCAGAGAAGAATTTCAGTTTGGGCACCTGTGCTCATAAAATAATAGTGTTCTTTGAATTAAAGAGAAATGGCATATTGACTAAAACTCTTAAAACATAGAATTAAAGAAACTCTAAGCCATAAAACACTGGAGGAATGCTTGCTAACTTAACTCTAACTTAACTTAGTCATGACAACAAAATATGACGGCAACAGTATTAGAGATAATTTCTAAGGACGGCTTAAAGAAATTCCACTTGTATTTAATGAAAATATGCTTCTCAAAAGCTCAAATATTTGACCTACATTCTATTGCAGGATGTTTGTATTCAGCCAACTAAAGAGCTGAAGCCAGTCATTCATTTTCAAGGGGACTTAAGAACAGCATGCAATTACAAGATTGAGAAATAGTTGTGTACATAAAGAAATGTAAGCAAATCACTAAGTATCAGATGAAAACCATTTGAAACATTTTTATTATTTTTTCATCAATGTATATTTCTAAGATTCATGAGATGACATGTAAGTTTATCATTATAAGTAAAAATATCATACCATTTTCAATTAAAGATTCCATGAAATAAATTCCCATGAAAGATGACCATGCCAATAGGCTCCCTCTATGTGACAGTTTTCGTGCTCCAAGCAAATTAAAAATATATTATTTTGCTATGTAAAAGGGTCTATATATTCAGTGTATGAAAGGACTGCCATAGAATAGAGCACACGGTGCCTTGCATATTACAGTCATACAAAAATTGCTGAAATAAATTGTATATGAATCTTGGTAATATCGCCACCTAACCAAAAAAAATTATATTATTTCACACTTTTACCGTAATTATAGTACTCAAAATCACTGCTGTATTTGATGTTCAGTTCTTTTCCAGTCAGCCTCCAACACTGCCTATTTTTCCTGCTTTCAATTTTGAGTCATCAGCTCACAACCTACAGATAATATAATGAGCATCACCCAGAAAAAGTGTTTTGTCCTGTAAGTGCCCATTGGGGAATAATTCATCTCCTCACCAAGAGAAAATACTAACAACTAAATTAAAGGTAAAAGAACTATCATAAAGAGCAAATAATTTTATTATCTGCTTTATTATTATCATATAAGGCCTTATCCTTCATAGCAGTGGTTCTCAATCTTTCTAATGCTGCAACCTTTAATACAGTTCCTCATGTTGTGGTGACCACCAACCATAAAATTATTTCATTGTTACCTCATAACTATAATTTTGCTACTGTTATGAATCATAATGTGAATATCTGACATGCAAGATATCAGATATCTGATATGTGACCTCAAAAGAGTCATGGCCTACAGGTTGAGAGCTGCTGCTATATAGGTACAATGTCATCCTAAAACAATACTTGCAGAAGGTTTTAATTTTCATGTCTGGACACCACATAACTTTGAAGTTGTTCAGTTGTGTTACTGTCTACCCTTTCAATTGAAAAACATTGCTTAAAATGAGCTACCCACATGTTTTGTATAATTGCATGGAAATTTCCAGTTTGTTTCAGAAGTATTGGTCAAATTTGGTTTATAAACATCCTGATGTTGTATGTGTAAAGAAATACAAGGGTGTACATATGAAATATAACATGAGTGTGCATGATATATGTCTCCACCTTAAGTTTTGATATTGTAACATACATGGGCATTTTCTTGAAGGTGTAAAATAGAAATTTCAGTATTTGATCTATAAATATGTGTAAAGGTATGAAATACAAATCCCAGTATTTAATCTATAAATATGTGCTGATAAATGACACAATGCAAAATGAAAATATCCTGGTTAGTTCTAAGGGTTAAAAGAAAAAAAAATTCTCTGCTATTGTCCATATTTTATCTATTTTTAAAAACCATAGGGGAAGTACTTTCAGGGAAAAAAAATGTCCAAAGCTTTACTGTGAAAGAAATGAATGCAAGAAATAACGCTTTAAGTAGTGAGATGTGAAGCGTTGCAACTTCACAGCCTGCTAAGGAGCAACAGCTGTACCTAATTTCAGCTTGACGTGCTTCAGATCTCATATTCATATAGTTATTTAATGATCCAAGCATAATGGTCCTATATAGAATAATTACTTATATGAAGGAGCAAACTTCATACGCATTCCTTTTTAAATGTTCCTTCAAGAGAAAAACTGCTCTGACTCTGAACAATGAATATTCTCTCTCACCAATCCAAATGTTTGGGACTAAATGGCTTATCTTTCAGGAGAGAACAGTCATTGTGCCACGCTCACTTCTTTCTGACAGACTCTCTTTGCTTCCCCCCTTCCCAGTATAACCAGTATAAGGAAAAAAGGTAGAAGGCCAACCCAATCATTAAGTCATAGTAGTAGATAGTCGCAAGAAATATCAAAAACAAAAGGAGATAAGGTATTTTAGAGTTGATGTATCTTGGAAGCAGAGAGTCCCTGCCCTGAGCTTCGACTTCCTGGGTAGGGAGGGTAGCAGAAGCAGGGCTCTCTGATCCTTTATCACCCGAATAGCATCGTGAGTGTCCAAAACACATCAATTCTTCAATGTCAGACCTTGCCTCCTCCAGATTCTCAAGAGGTTCACTGATTAAAATCATTGGGCCTTGGGATTTTTCCAAGCTACCTTCTTTGTGTTGGAGAATCGGCCCCACATGTCGTTCTCTTCCACTACCGGATTCCATTATTTCCGAACTTTGAGAAACATCATCAGGTTTAGATATGGCATGGCCCAGGATCTCACTTTCTGGGTGGCAACTATATTCTGATTTGGTCGGAATAGACTGGAGTGTTGAGTTAGTAACTGCTTTCTCTTCAGCAACTCGCCATCCAGAAGAGGGTACTGAATTTTTAGAGTGGCATCTGTAGACTTGAGGGCTGCCCTGAGAAGTGCTGGAAGTGTCCGAATTAAATGCAAAATGAACAGCATCCAAGTCTGTTCTCCGTGGTAATTCTTGAAGCAGCTCAAGATCTTTATTTTCCGAGAATATTGCTTTGTCTGTTGGTAACACTCCCAAATGTAAATCCAGTTTTGATGTAGCTTTTTGATTGCCTGTAATGACCTGCGAAGGTTCGTCTATAGATGTTACAATTCCAATTCCACGTTTCTCCTTGTCATATGTCTTCCTACGATTGTATGTAGATGTGGTTGCCTCGTTCTCCATTTCATCTACATGTACATTACAAATAGCTGAATGTGACTCCCTTTTAAAATCATTGTCATGGATTACACCTGCTGTATCTCCATGACAAAGGGTATAATGTGAATCATCCTTCCTCCCTTCATGTGGATCAAACGCTGTTTCTTTTACCTCGATGGGCCTGTCACTGCGTGCTGTCTCTTGAGGTAGCTTAGCAATTATTGCTTTTCCTCTAGCAGACATGCTTTCTGGAGTACTTTCTAATGTTGTCTTAATTATATAAGCTGTAACTGCTTGAGCTTTTTCAGTAATACCATGATCGGCTAGAGAAGGCAGTTCATAGCTCTCTGTCTCCTGGCAGGTAAACAATTGTTCTGTAGGAGTAGCTTTCAGATCTCTCGTGTTATCTCTTTTTTCCCAGACATCTTTACACTCTGCTTGTTCTTTGATCTGCTTGGTTATATTTGTTTTAATCCCTCTTGTTTCTGGCTGACTTTCCAGAACATTCCAATTTTTTTTATGCTGTGCATTCATATTCTGATTTTCAGGATTACTAGAATCTGATTTTCCCTTTTCAGCTTGAAAAAGATAATCATCCATCAGAACACTGCCATTTCTTGGTGAACCAAGATAAGTAGTTCCTGGTTCTAAATTGGAACCTTCACCAGCTTCTCCCCAATTCACTTTTGTCTTTGTTGAAGGAGAGGGATCTACTGTTACTGTCCAGGTGGTAGTTGTAGTGTCTTTGCTTAGTAGGGTGGTTGTGGCTAAGTCCTCACTCTTAGCTTTAGTGCCCTCAGTGCTTATTTTGGGGTGCCCCATTTGCCTGTCTTGGTTCTGGAATATTGATTGAAAATCCTTGCTTTGGTTTTCACCAATACCTAAGCATGTGTTCTGCTCCTTTCCATCATTGCCCTTGGTATAATCATCTTTGGAAGATGCATTTGATTCTTCCAGGTTTGTGGATGCCTCTAAATAGAAATCACTTCTTGAATATCTGCAATCTTTTATTCCTGATTTCTTGATTCCTGCTTCATTATTCTTATTAAGACCATCTGCCATTAGTAGGTCAGAGGATGAACATGCTCTTTGCACTTTGCCACTCTCATGGGCTGGGTTGGCATTATCATCCAGGACTTCTTTGCTGCAGAAGTTCACTTGCATTGATTCATCAGAGCTAGCATCGCCCAGTGATGGCCCCGTTTCTCCCACATATGAAGGCATCTCCTCTGAAGTTTGGTGACCACATTCATTTCCTGGGGAATAGTTTCTGCTATGGTAGAAATCTGTTTTTAAAGAGATTTCTGCTGGTAAACTTGGAGACAAAGGCCTTCTGAACAACTCAGTATGAATTTCATGATAATCTTGCTTCTTCTCTGACCCATCAGCTTTATTTGTGAAATTGACTCCATCTGTTGAAAATGTATTCTTTTCATCCCGGGAAGTTATTAGTCGTGGGTTTATCTGATGGAATAAAAACAACAAAAATAAGAACAATATGATCTTTTAAAATATATGAAAAGTGAATTAGATTTTATTAGCTCAAGTAATTATCTGGTAGATTTCCTTGGCTCAATTCATTTGTGGATTTAACACAAACTCTGAAAGTTGGATGTTTGGGACAAGATCTTTGTAAGGTCTGACTTGGGAATGAGATCAGTGGGAAAGGCCGAAGTTAATCACTCTCCTTCTCAGCTCCCAAACATCACATTGTATCATTCACCCATTCTGCTTGTCAGTGCACTTTCCCTCACTTCGGATATGCACACTGATAGCTCCATGCTGATCAATTAGAGAGCAGCTTCCTGGATGCCCCTCGCCACATTTATATGTGCTGTAGGTGCCCCCATTACAGTTTCCCTTATTAATATGTTTTCTGCAAAGCCTCTGCAAACTATTAATAGCAAAACGTCACTCAAAGAAAAGTGAGGGAGTTAATGTTTCTGCAAATTCTGTTTTAATGACCCTCTGCCAACTGGTACTCAAATGTATTTGAGCTCTTCAGTGATGCCAACTGTCAGGATTTAACAGTGAGATGCCTGTGTTTTTTTTTTTCCTCCTCATAACTGACATTTGCATGATCTCAATAATTATATGCAAATCTTACGTTTTCCCCTTCTTCTCACATAAGGCTCATGTTACTTGTCAACTGCACAGCTGTCTTATAAGCCAATGCCTGTGGGTTCCACAGATTTGGTTGTATTTCCATCCATTATGGAGCTTCATTGTTTTATGCAGTCACGTCAGCATGGAGCAAATTAGCATCTAAATTACAGCTCCCTGTTCATTTACTGGGCGTATACTCTCAGTAACTTCTAAACAAACTTTTATATTTGAGGCCGCTCATGGTAATGAGGTGTATTGGTGAAGTATGTGATTTTTCAGGGGTCTTTCATTATATTCTGTGGTTTGAAAAAAAGGAGATGTTAACTTTCAGCTGGTAAGAACTCTCACAATGGGTGACAACTTCGTACTGTCTTAAAGTGGGAGCCCAGTAAATTGCATACTTTAGTGGTGCCGTTGCCATATCGCGATCGCAGAGGTGAAATGTGTGGGCAAAGAGAAGAGTTCTAGTTCCTTTTGGCTTCAGCACTGACACTTGAAGAGGCAAATGTCATTTTAATCAAATGTGATTATGAATCCATGTATCCCCATGCTATGAGCTCCAACCGAATACAGTAACGGATAAATTGCATTATGTGACTCATTTACTTCTACTTCTCATTGTGTGTTCAAAGTGCGAACTAAACCATCTACTCCAAATTTCAGAACAGATTTGATGTGCACCAATTGTGAAATTTGTGCTAACAAATATTATACTAAATTGTACATTACCAAATTTGATTCTTATTTTAAAATTATGTAGCACTCAGTAATTTACTATTTTATCGTGATAAGGAACTTTGGGATTCTTACTCTGACAGAAATAGTAAAGCAAAAGACTGCTAAACCTAAGAATTATAGGCTTGTCAGTTGGATAGGGCCTTAACCATTTTCTATTCCAGACCTCTTATTTTACAGACGAGTTTATGCTAAGTGTACACTTGTTACAAAGATTAGACGTACACATCAGGATAGTGCCCCTTGCTTCTAATTCCCACAAACTATTATTCAGAGCCAGTGGCAAAGAGATAGGAAATGAATGTCATTAATTCACCACTGCAAAGCGCAGAAGCAACACGCTGAAATCAAAGTGCCTTGTTGCTCTAGCTCAGTAGAGATGCTGGGACAGAACAGGCTTTCACATTTGCAAATTATATTAACTGAGGCCATTGGAAGGCAGGAATTGCAGCATCTTTGAAGCATAAATAGATTCATCTTCTCTAATACCGTGGCAACCAGAACACTTACCATCAAGTCTAATTCTTTTTCATTATGTTGGTCATGCTCCCCGTTGGTGTCTTCTACATTCTGATGACTGGCTCCCAAGTCATCCTTGTCTTCATGAGAACAAATGATTGTTGGGATGTAAGCATCTGAAAAGTTAATATGATTAGTTTTTAAGTCGAAGATTGTTTTCTTTGCAGACTTTAACAAAAATGGATTTTGTTTAATTTTAAATAAATATTACCTGTGAACTTCAAATTCTCCAACTTATTTTCTTCAGAGGTTAGCAATGATTCTTCTTTACTGCTAAAAGTCAGAAAAACAGACATTTGTTCTGAAATGACATCTTTTAAAGTATCTTTACATAGTGGAAAATGAACAGTAAGACAAATAAATGTTTATATAACCTTTTGTAATTCTGTGTTACTGTCTATAATTTTAAATAAAACTTAAAATTTTAAGTTTTTAATAAATTTTTTTAGGATGACACAGTAATCAATACTGATTCTAGAAAAAATTAAATAATCTATGCAATGACATATTTCTAAATGAGATTTTGTTATGCTTATTAAAACATAACCAGAGTGAAACTATAAGCAAATATATACCATTCATTATATATTTTTAACCTTTCAAATTGAGAGCATTTCCCTTTTGGTTTAAATGACAGCAGTTTATGAATTGATCTTCCATTGTTGTTATGAAATTGTTTTCTAGCTTTTCAATAATTGTGTTTTTCATCCTTTTTATCTTTCAATTTTATTGAAAAATAAAGAAAAATAAAATAAAACAAGCTCGCTAAAACCTGAAAGACAGCTAAATTTATACTCACAAATTTCATGCATGAATTGCCACTGGCCAGTTTTAAAATGGTGACTTCAGAGTGCTCACAGGAAAACACATAACTTTACTTTCAAATTATTCAGATTACATTGCGTTTTCTAGTGTATTCTGCATTAGACTAGAAATGATAAGTACTTTTCCCTCCAAATGTCAGTAGGCAGATTAATGATGTCTTTATAATTATATTTGTCTGTGATGCTCAATATGAAAAATATAATTAATGAAAATTGCAATTTATGTATAGCACTCAAAAGTTAATTTGTGTACTTTTAAATCATTTTCTTTTTAAAATATTTTATTTATTGCTATTATTATTGGGTGTATCTGATGTGCATGGGTAGGTTCAGGTGTGCAATGGCACAAATGTGGATAACAGAGGTCAAAGTTTTGGAGTTGATTCTCATCTTTCTATGAGTGCTGGGGATTGACCTCAGATCATCAGCCTTGCATACGGAGCACTTTACCCGCTGAGTCTTCTCAGCCTTCTAGTCCATATTTCTTCTTTTTCTTTCTTTCCTTCTTTTCTTCTTTCCTTCTTTCCTTCCTTCTTTCTTTCTTTCTTTCTTTCTTTCTTTTCTTTTCTTTTCTTCCTTCCTTCCTTCCTTCCTTCCTTCCTTCCTGCCTTCCTTCCTTTCTTCCCTCCTTACTTTCTTTTGAGACTGGTAGCTCTATGTAGCCCTGACTGTTCTCGAATGCTCTATGTAGACCAGACTGACCATCAACTCACAGAGAGCTCGTGTCTCAGAGCTGACCCTGCCTCCCAATGCTGGGATTAAAGGCCTCTACCCCCATGTCTGCACACCCCAATGTGTGTCTGTTTTTCTTGTATTCACTTTTGTCAGTGAGGTTTCTGCAACAACAACAACCAACCAACTAACCAAAAACAAACAAAAACAACCAATAATAATAACAACAAAACAACAAACAGGAAAGTGTCAGTTGCTGATAAACTTTTATGCTAGCATCTAGTCTGTTTGCATTGAAACTTTTGATATAAATCCAGCATGGCTAATTTTACTTCTATAAGTCATGTGAAATTTGTACATTTTTCCATCCTGATAATGTAAGAAGGTGACTTAGTTTTGCATATATTTGTTATTTCATTTTAGCTTTACTGAAAACAACAGTAGTGAGCATGGCAAAAAACCCAATGTTCTATGTACATAAAAATTTTTAGACTATGGAGCTTGAAGTACTGATACCACATTAATCTAAAAGTTGTAGTGTTTGGCAAGATCTATATGCAACGATTTTATTTTGTGAAATTCACCTACAAACCAATACATTTTGCTTCTCTGACTATATAATATCTATCTATTTTAAGAACATGTAAACCTGAAACAGCCACCACCTCAGGCTCTTCTAAGCTATCTACCTCCCTCTTGAGCAAAGTTCTCTGAGCCATGGGGAAAGTGAAATTATATACACATCCTAATAGGGCTGAAAACCATGCAATCTCCTGTTCTTTACACTTTGATCAGTCATAGGTCTCTATGTTAATTGCCATCAAATTCCCAAAGGAGCTTCTCTGATGAGAGTTGAGAGACACTGATCTATAGGAATAGCAATAAGTTATCACTCGTGAGTTACTCCAAAACAGCTGTTTTACTGGCACAGCGAGCAGTTGTTCATGATAACATGAACAACATCTGTGTAAACTCAAGCCAGATAAAATCCCAGCATAAAGTAGGAGGTGGAATGAAGTCCCAACTCAAGCAGAAGGGTTATTGGCATTTGATAGCTGCTGGGAAAAGAAGAGTCAGTTTTCTTTAATGGTACACTTTCTGGTAAGTCAACCACGTTCCAGGGAAGGCCCTATAGCTAAGAGTAGTCAATCAATACAAAACACTGGACACGTGAGTTTTTTAAGGGAGATAGATAGATAGATAGATAGATAGATAGATAGATAGATAGATAGATAGATAGATAGAGGACAGATAGATAGATGATAGATAGACAGATAGATAGATAGATAGATAGATAGATAGATAGATAGATAGATAGA
>CABHPQ010137340.1:0-21357 GCA_902168405.1 Peromyscus aztecus | reverse complement strand
AGATAGATAGATAGATAGATAGATAGATAGATAGATAGATAGATAGATAGATAGATGAAGAGAAAAAGCAAGTATGCAGTTGTGTGGACAGAGAAGTGAGACTGGATCTGGAGTAATTGGGGAGGAGGTTGAATATGATCAAAGCACAATATATGATATTCTCAAAGAACTAATAAATATTTTAAAACAATGTGTAAACTATTAAAACAACATTTAACTATTCTTGTTTCTTATTTGTTCCTAATTAGAATTAGGAACTTTCAGAATTTTATTTGTAGAGAGAAAATATTTGCTACTAAACAATGTTTTATTTTTATTTGCCAAAATACCATCCCTGAATTTTCTAATAATTTTAATGCTTTGTTAAAAAATGGTTGTTTGGAAAGGACAAGAACTTCAATTTTAAAAACTCATTCTAGAGACAAGGGATTAGGGTTGAAACCACCTTAGTGTGACTGAATCGCATCAAAACATGGAAATTCAGGAATACAAGGGAAAACTTTATAGTCAAGGATACATGCAAGGCAGAAAACGATATACCCATGGAACATAAATATTATATAGAACAAATATAGAAAAAACTTATAGAAAGGAAAAAATTCCTAAAAGTAAAAATGATAAACTTATATAAACAAATATTAAAGAAGTAACATATATCATGTTCATAGATAGTAATGAAATATTGTGAAGGTATAAATTCTCTCCAAAATTGATGCATGGATTCAACAAAATGTAGTGAAAAATTATGCAGCCATTTTTCATAGAGTTTGGACATGTGAGTCTACAGAGAGGAGCAGAGGGATGGTTAACTCTATAGCTGTGGGAAATATAGGGGGGAACCTGCTTTAGCTAATTTTAAGAGTTCTTACTCAGTATGAACGTCAAAGACAAAGTGCGGCTAAAGCTGCAACTCATTAGAGAAATCGGACTTGAAGTTTAGTGAGAAGAGGGCACTAATACATTAGAAAACAGGGAGACAATGGGATCTTCAGAAATGAAGACATGGAAACGGCTGCACATAGAGAACATAATGACACTAGAACATGTGCAGAATCCAGGTGGACTGAATTCTTAACACATCAAAACCTTGAAAATTCCTAGGAGAAAATATGTATGAATATAGACAGCAGGAGTATCTTTTAAATGATAAAAAAAAGACAACAGACATTAAAAAAAACTTAGCTTGGCTCTATTAACATTTAAATATTTTAAGGACTTATTTATTTTGATACTTTTGATTTTATGTGTATGTTTTGCTACATGTATGTCTATGAACTGCATGTCCACAATGCCAACAGGAACCAGCAAAGAAGCTGTGGACCCCTGGAACTGGAGTTACAGGTGATGATGAGCCACCATGTGGTTTTAGGGTACCATATCCAGGTTCTCTGCAAGAGCAGCAAGTGTTCCTAATTACTAGGCTATCTGTTCAGCCCCACTATTAAATTTAAACCCTTTGTTCATTGAAAGACATTATACAAGGGGGGCTAAGAGGTGGCTTAGTAGTTAAGAGCACTTGTCATTCTTGCAGAGGACCCAGGTTTCATTCCAAGCACCCACATTGTCACTCACAACAACCAAGAACTATGGTTTCAGGAATCCAACACCATCTTCTGATCTTTAAGGGCACCAGGCATGCATGTGCTGTACAGACATACATGCGTGCAAAGTACTCATGCATATAGATTAAAACAGAATAAATTTTCAAAAGTCTTTGTAAAGTTTAAAAAAAGACTAAACTTGGAGAGAAGATGCTTGCATTACATGAAATCAACACAATCAAGAACCAATAATCTATATCTATATACAGAGAAAATCACAACTTCAAATAAATAAAATTACAACTTATCTTGGTAGCAAAGGGGAAGGATGCAGAAAACAGAGCACACGTATCCATATAAAGGGACAACTAGCATTATTAGGGAGCAGAAATGGAAATCGAAACAAGGTGGTAGCACTGATCCCTGTTCAACACAACACAGTAAATCAGTCCAGAGAGAGGAAGGTGGTCTGGAGACTCTGGCTTTCTTGCACATTAGTGGTATGAAAACGATTGGGGAAAAGCCATTTTGAAAATCAATTTAACATCATTTAAAAAATTTAGCACCATTACATGCATTTCATGGTTTATACCAATGACTTCTCTATGTGCCACCTGAGATAATTACAGTGATACTTGAAATGGCATTGGTGTCCAGCTGTCAGTTTTGAGTGAACATAAATACACATTCACAGAAGACTAAATAGAAAACTACAGAGTATCCTTAAAATGTATATTATATACAATTAAAATTAATAAAACATAGAAACATACAGAAATATAAACCTATCTTAGCAATGCAGTATTAAATGAGAAACCTGGAATGATTATTTCAAGGATTTTTTCCCCATAAGTTTAAAGCCAACTAACATGATTCCGTATGATTACCAAGGAAGACAAGACTATAAAATAGTTGTACCCAAAGGAAATCTAGATTTTCAGGATTATAATGACTTCAGGTAAAGCAGTTTATGAGGAAGGAATCAGTACATGTGTTGACCAAAAGTCTGTCATTGTGTGTAGAGTTAATACATTATTTAAAATGTCTAAATAGTTCAGTCCTCATTTCAGATAATCGTGAAATCAAGTGGCTTGCTCTTTGCCATACATTATAGGCTGTGTGTAGTCAGAACACCACTCTTAAAATTGAAGTAACACTTTCATGACCAATTACATATAAAGAGTTTAATTAAACAGGTTTGCAATTTAAAAACTCGATGGGTTGTTTATAGCAGGTCCCACCTACATCAGTACATCTGACTATGACATAAGTAAAGCCATCTTTACTAGCTCTCAGATCCCTTTTGTGTTCCTGAGAATTTTTTGTTCAGAAGATTTTCTATCTTTTCCTTTCTTTTCTTTTCTTTCTTTTCTTTTTTTTTTTTGTATTCCTGATGATTGACACACTGCCTGGTGCAATCTAATGGCAAAGAAGTGTTGTTGAATAAATGCCTAGCCTTCTTTCTACCTTTCCTTTTCCTTTCAGTTTCTTGCCAGCATTTTAATAACACTATTTCTTCTTTACACAAAATTTACTCAGAGAAAAACAGCGTATGTTCATCTATATACCTTCTACAGATTAAATTATTACCACTTCAAAAGTTTAGAATTCCAGGGTCAAATGATTAAATGTAAATGCTTTAAGTTAGGTTTTTAAATTTTAAATTTTGTTTAAAGCTATTCTTCTGAATTCAGAGGAATAATTTAAAAAATAACAAGCGGTAAAAGATACACAGCACAAAATGTATGCATCCAAGTGTAATAAGACTGTCCGAGAGTTTGAATTATGTTTAAAGGCAGAATATCAAGGATGAAACTGGAGTTAGCTTAAGCCGGATTGTGAAAAGGTTTACTGTATGTTACTGTGTTGTGGGGTATTTGATCACACTGAGAACCCAGAGGTTGTGTTGTTTACTGGAACCTGCTTCTATGTACTGTGGCTCAGTCCGAGTACACATCTTTAACCCAAAAGCTTTCTGCTTGAATATTGTAATAGGATTAAATAAAATCAACCATTGGTCTAGAGGCAGAGCAAGCAACCAGTTGATAGGAAAAGCTATAAACACTGAGAGGAAGTCAGGAGGACAGAGAAAGAGGTGCACAGGAATAGAAGGGAGTGACATCCTGTTGGAGGAATTTTTGTTTGAGAAAGTGTAGAAGAAAGCTCTCTCTTTGGGAAGATAGCAAAGGAGGAAGCAGTTGCGTGCTTTCTCTGTCTCTATGAGCTAGGAAACTTTTACCCCAGCATCTGGATCCAAGTCATTATTGGTAAAATAGAATGACAGTTAAATACAACATTACTGTATAAGCAGAAGGTGGTTAAATAAATCCCACAGTTGTTATTTTTGTTTGTTTGTTTGTTTGTTTTGTCTGGTTAGGGACATTAAATGGGAGACAGATACGGTGAGTTTATTTTTATCTCTTAGCAAGGTTTATCTAATTTACATGGGATTTAGATCTACAAGGGACCTTATACTAAGAAAATATGACCAAATTTTCTTATAGAGAAAATAAAGTTTCAATTCTACAATGTTGGCAAAATTACAAAAAGCTAACTAGTGTGCAAACTAGTGATCCTATTGTTCTGGTCCCCAAGCAGGGATTCTTCTGAGAGGATCAATACCCTTGGAAAGAGCACTAATTCTTCCATTCCTATGTCTCTTTCCAGTTACTAAACTTGCACTTAGCCATTGCTAACCATGTCACTTCAAACCAGACACACAGCATCTAGATGCTTAGTTTTCCTTCACAATATCACTTAGTCCCTTACAGAGTGATTATTTGGTATATTTTCCAACACAAGGACTTTTAATACAATTATTATCACTGATACTATTACTAACAAGGATGTGAGTAGGCACATGCTGATCACATTTTATAGCATAGCTATTGACTCCCATCTCCCTTTTTACTAGAAATTTTGTTTTTAATATTTACTGCATTTTTCATCAATTCCTAACCTTCTTGTAAGACAACAAATTACTAATTCTAGAGATTTGAGGGCTGCTGTTCTTCCATTCTTGGGGTACAGTTTATTTTATTACTGTCAAAACATAGCAGTTTTAGGATAATTAATAATAGAATTTTCCTAAACTCCTGTGATACCATTATGCTAAAATCTCATACATGTCACTTAACATACTGGAGAAACTTCTCAAAGACTAGTTCAACAGAATCAAAGCCTGGTGTAATGGAGATCATCAAGCATCAGGGTGAGTGGCAGGGTGAGGGTGTCAGGAATAGAACATAACCATTCAAAAGGGGTCTAAAATGATGATAAGGATAAGACCAAAGGACCATTTCCCAAAAGAGTTGTGAGTGTTGAATTGACCACCCCTTAACACTGCCTCAAAGTGCACAAAACTGTCTAAAAAGGACCAGTCTTCAAATCCTTCATCATCTCTCATTTTATGCTAAAAAGCAATTACTATGATACTCTTGATTATCATCTGTGTTTAAAGCTTGTGGTCTCATTTACTTCCTTTATGAAAGTCTTCCCCAATATTTTTGTTGATGTTGTTGTTCCTTTAATAAATGACATCCCTATGTAGCCAAGAAACATAGTCTTGATCCTCCTGCCTCAGCCTCCAAAGTACTTGGATTGCTAGTACAGGCTCCACTACAAACAGTTTATAAGCGATCTTTTAAATAATAAATATTATGAACCTTATTAGGAATACCTTTAAGTCCATTTTAAAACTACATACACAAATATTAGTATTACATAGATACAGAAAAATATGGTTAAAAAAAATCCCCTGGGTTAAATAAAAATCAGGTAAAATTATTTTCCATTATGTTGTTTCCCCAGTAGTTGGCTTATAGAATTTAGATAGTTCATATCCACTTGTTATTGGAAGAGGACAGAGAGAGCAAAGCCTGTGCTCGAAGAAATGCAACATTCACAATGCACTAGCCATCTTACTGTGTTTTCCTGTGGTATCATTATACTACCATTATTTTCTTGATCAGGAATAAAACTGAAAATGGAGGAGATATTAGTTCAAAGAGATAACTGTGATAAATGTCTAATAGTGAACAGACATGTCTGAAGAGGAAAGAAACAAGGCATTTTTCAGAGGGCGTTTTGTATGGAATAATACATTAAGACCGGTTTTCTGATGATAACACCAGAGAGCCAAACATAAATTACACTTCTACACTACTGACAGTCACTCAAAAAAGTAACACATAGTCTCTAGTCTAGAGGAAAACATTAGAATGTTAAAATTGGCTATTTTTTCTTCTTTATCTGTTAAGTCTTCAGACTAACACCCAACATGATGTGCTTTTTACATATTTGTTTTTTCCTTATTGTTTTTTGTTTGCTTGTTTTGATTTTTTTCCTTTTTGTTGGTTTTAAGACAGAGCGAGAGAGAATACATGAAGCTGGTTAGTTAGCAAAGTAAGGAGGTTCTGGGAGGTTTTGGGGGAAATAATATGATAAAAATATAGTATATGTAAAAAATTTAAAATAAAACAATAGAAGCAACTATTAATTTAAAATTGTAATATAACCAGGACAAGCAAAACTACAGATCACAGTATTATGACCTACATAGTTTTATCCACTTTGTATAGTGGAATAGTTAATATCAGATTATTTTACACATGATCAAGTAAAACTTTGCAAATATTAGAACTTTGCTCATATCTACCATCAATCAAGATAAGCAAGTGTTTTAGATAACACCTATCATAGGAACTAAATTCTTAATTTAAAATACAGTCAAAAGCTGTGGATAGTAAACCACTAGCTGGTTGAAAGAACTATATGAACTATTCAAGCACTGAAGAATCTAAGAACAACCTGCTAGACTATCTAAATTCTTAATTGAGTTATTTTCCTGTTTTAGAGAAGGTTGAATTACTGTCCTAATAATTCCTAGCCGGCCTAAATGCCACTGAATTTCTTTCAATAGGCTGGATTTTCTTGTTTTTCATCCTTTAAATTATTTTAATTAATTAATTGCATGTGTGTGTGTGTGTGTGTGTGTGTGTGTGTGTGTGTGTGTGTGTGTATACGTGTGTCCATTGTGCCTGCAGAGTGATCAGAGGCAACCTGCATGAGTTAGCTGTGGATATTAAGCATTGAACTCAGGTTCTTAGGCTTGGTGGCAGATACCTTACCTGCTGAGTCATCGCTCCTGCTTTTCAACCCCTTAACACCCTTCAATGAAACTAAGATCATCCTGCTTCATGATCCCAATGAGTTATTTTCTTATATAGAGAATTGAATTACTATATTCTAAAATATATTTTATATCAATATATTTTATGTATTAGAACATTATGTTTCATCATGACACTTCAACTTAAAAACAATGATGCTTTGTCTTTTTGATGGAGAATAGTTTTAATAGCAGAGAAAGAAGCAATCGTAAGTCACCCTTCCATGAGGAAATCCTTGGTAGGTTTTATTTTATTTTATTCAGAGATTCTTCATCATTTTCTACCAAGAAAAATTACAAGTCTGATTGTGTTTGGTCATGTCAGTGTGGTGGTTGCTGTTTTTTCCAAGCTCCACCCCACAGCAGTAAAGACATTTCACATTTTGTTATTCTGTCATTGAATCAAGCATCACACACTGACGGAAGTGATGTGCACTTTTCAAGGCACTGACTGATGAGGGTCTAGTGCATCATTAAGTAGAATCTTGGAAGTTGAGATGTGGACTAAAAAAACATTGTAGGTTGCTTGGGAATGTGATGTAATTACAAGCAGAATTCATGAATTTTAAGTAGAAGAAGACTATAGATAAACCTGGCTTAAGGGTCTTCTCTGCTACCACCTGCCAATTATATTTTATGGAGAGAAATGTAAATGTCTTTAGGTGATGGATACTAGAACAACTGAAGAATGTATATCAGCAAGTTATCTGGGGAAAAAGGTGTCTCAAACTTACTGCCCTACGGTCCTTACTTTATCTAAATGCTTAAACGACATAATTACACCCCTGCAGCAGATAGATGTCAAGAAACTCATGACTGTCCAGCTGAAATCCTTGCTGTCTCCAAAGCCAGACTGCCCATTCTTCAAAATCTACACAAACTGATTGCTAAGAGCTTCCTACCTTCAAAAAAATTCCAGAATGTTACTGTGTGTTAATCTCTGAATTAATACATTTCAACTCTTACTTTCTTAAAAAATATATCAAATTGTGTTGCATAAAAACTAATTTTAGCAGAGTTGAATTTACTGAGTGTGCCATGTTGGTACACAATTTTCAAAACTTCTATAAATATTCTGTTTTTCCAGGGAAAACTGTAGTGTTCACATTCACCACTTAAGTTATTTAGTTTCTTAAATACAGTGGTCTGGCGACTGAGAAATGACTCAGTGGGCAAAGTACTCACATGGTATGTGAGTTCAGATCTCTAACACTCAGATACACAATCCAGTTCAATGGTACCTGACATCTCAGTTCTGAGGAAGCACAAACATGAGGATCCTGTGACTTGATAACTAGCTCATTTAACCAATTAGTGAGATTCAGGCCAAATGAGAGACCCTTTCTCAAAAAGTAAGGTGGATAGACACTTAAGAAAGATACCTGATGTTGACATGTTCTCCACGCCCATGTGCATGTTCACTCTATCCACATTTGTATATATATGGGATTTATTAGAATGGCTTAAAAGCTGTGGTCCAGTTAATTCAATGGTTGCCTACCAAAGAAAAGTCTAAGAATCCAGTTGTTGCTCAGTCCACTAGGCTGGATGTCTCAGCTGGCTTGCTGGAATCCTGAAGATGTAGGGTCTAGTGCCAGTGAAGGAATGAATTTTTCAGTGAAGTTGAGGACAATCAGGTATAAAGAGAGCTTTTTCCTTCCATGTCCTTTATATAGGCTGCTACCAGAAGCTGTGGCCCAGATTAAAGGTAGATCTGTCCACCGCAAAAGATCTTCATTAAAGGTGTATCCTCCCACCTTCAAAAATCTCGATTAAAAATGGGTCTTTTAAAATTCAAATAATATAAGTAAAAAAAAATCCCCTACAGGTGTACCCAACCACTTGGATTTTAGCTAATCCCAGATATGGTCAAGTTGATAACCAAGAATAGCCATCATTCTGAGGTTACAAGTGTGAGGCTAGAACATCACCCTGCCATCACCCACCTGAGAATCAATAGGCCTCCCTTATCTAGAGTAAGTCAAATGAAATAGTTCATTATTCAAGAAAAGTATGAGAAGAGCAAATACTCAGTGTTTTTATTTCTTATTTATTTATTATGTGTATGGACGTTTTGTCTATAGGCATGTTTACCTGCATGTATGACTTGCATATATGAGTCCTTGTCTCAAAAAGTAAGGTGCATTTGCCTTAAGAAAGATGTCTGATGTTGGCTTGAGTTCCCCCACCCCACCCCCTCAGACTACTTGTTTTCCTGGTGCCATTAGAAGCTAGAGCAGGGTTTCAGATCCTGGGTTTACAGACTGTCATTAGCTGTCATGATGATGTTGGGAGTTGAACCAAGATTTTCTGGAAGAATAGCTGGTACTCTTAATCTCTGAGCCATCTCTCCAGCCCCGATTCTTCAGTAGTTTTATGGTATATCATAGACTCAGTGTTTGTTTTAAAACTCAACTAATATAATTAATATAATCATTATTATTAACAGAAGATAAAGTGTCTCAAGAAATCTTGAAATGTGAAGATACTAGGAATTTTGCTGTTTAGCTTTTAATTAAATGTTGAATTTAATATAATGAAGTCATTCTTTCAGATCATGAGATGTCCAGCTTCTTATTAAATCAACTATGTCTTGCATTTCCTGTATATTTTAAAATTATTTCTACTATTAATCAATGTTTTAGTTTAAATAAATGTTTAGTAGAATGTATGTTATGAAGTCTGTTGGAATTCAGTTCTATATTTAAGTAATTCCATTTCATAATCATACTTTAAAACTAGCTCTTCTACTTGTACTAAATAACAGAAATTAATATATCAAGAAAGTCAGGAACCAAGTAAATTAGACTAGACAGCTCATATTAAAATCCAAAGAAAGGCTCTCTTCCCAAACTTGGATTGTATTTTGCTGCATTTGGAAACTTTTTTAGGCAGCCTTGGTAGATCTTAAGGCACTATTTCTAAATTTAATGCTTTTGTGAACTTAAGTCACACATTAAAATTATCTTAATGGGCCTTTTTGTCAATTCTTCACAATAGTATTACAAAGGGAAGGGATGAGAAGATACATTTAAAAAGCAAATGAAAAAGAACTCAATGGGAGCCTATTTAGGCTACCTGTTGATGAGCCTGTTAGAGAGTCATTAATATGCGGATCATTGACATGATAGACCATAATGACTCCTCCAGGGACATATCAGTCTATTGTGTCAGAAACTAGTTAGGGATTCATTAATGTGAAGGCTCCTGACTTCTTAATATGCAAATCATCGATGCAAAGCAATGAGGCATACCTCTCAAATGTCCATATTTTGTGTTACACATTTTCTTTGCCATCCCCTCACCCACACCTTCTGTGAACTACTTTCCCCTTCAATCTTCTGTGACAGATTTCTCACAAAAGATTCAGTGCTCTAGTGGCACCCACCAGTTCATATTCAAACACCTCCTCCCCTTCACTCCCGCTTCTTTGATTTAAGCCAGGTTTAAAAATGTACAAACCACTTGAAGCATTTTGACTAAATCAGTCAAAATTTAGTATAAAATATGATTTCATATTTTTCTCCAATGTCTAATTGATTTTTTTTTGCTCACAGCAGAGCAAACTGAAGAAAGCATTTTTAAAAAGCCATAAGCTTCAGAAATGTGTAGTGTAACCAGCCATTGCATAATTTGTCATGGGAGTGGGTAGAGGAAATAGAATGGAGTAGGTTAAGAGCAAGAGAACAGAGCAGACAACAGCTCAAAGAAGTATGTAAGAAAGAAGGTATAAAGAACTCAAGGAAGAGTAAGTATCCACACTAATGTGCAGCACTGAAAAAGACAGGAATATAAAGCACACAGTGTCCATTACACAGTAAGCAAGCCCTAAATAGAATTATTGCTTTGGCATTTTGTACATAAGTAAATAAAGTAAAGTTACTACCAATATTCAAACAGTATGGAAAATGTCAGAGAAGAAAGTTGTTCAGTCTTGGAACTAATATACTTCTTCAATGGGTACCAAGTACATAGTGCTGTGATAACATTGTGTGCGGAACCCTCAGGAAGGTACTGAGCTGCCTTCACAGCCTTTCACACCCTTTGCATCTGAGACCCTATGTGCTGCCCATATTCATTTTCTTGCAACTTTACAATATTAGTCTACTTTAAAATATAGTACAGTCTTAAAATAGAAAAGAATGTGGATTTATTAATGTGTGTAAGGGAAGCAATATACTTTGTTGCTATTTTCTGTTAAATTTTGGGAAAAGCAAGCAGACCCTTAGTTTTTAACTTATAAATTCCATATGCCTTAACCTTATATGCTGTGTCCACAGAAATCTATATTAATCTATCATAAAACATAACACGAAACACAAAATGAGTCATACAAATTTTAAATTAGGTTCTCACTATCTTGAATAGATTTTACATCAGTTTTATTTCACTAAAGCTGTTTAAGTAGAAAGTAATATTATTTTAATATAAGCAATATTTATTAGAACAGTTATCACCAGCAGCAAATTATAGTTTATATTCTGGCTGGCATTCATTGCACTGTTAAATGACAGAAAACACCTAACCATTGTTTGTCCTGCTAAGGTTCCAGACTGGAGCATAAAAGTGCAGATTTAGGGTTTATGTATCTGAAGAAGTACATTCAAGGAAAGAAATCTGATTTGAGGAGCTCACAAATCAAACACTGGTACATTATCCTTATCACTTACAACAGGTAGCTTTAGGAAAGATCAGAAGGAGCTCATAGTGTGAAGATGGGTCACCAGGATAAATGTTTTAGGTCCTACTTTGAACAAAGTGATTTTCATTACCAAGAAATCCTTCGAAAATGAAGTAAAGAAAGCTGAAACAGAAAAGAGTTGGACTATGCACAATAGCAATATGGTTCTTAGGAAATCAGACTGAAATGCTAAGGAAACTTGAACCACACACTGAGATTGTTGATGTTGGTAAAACAGCCTGGTTTTACTGAGATGGAGTTATGTTGGCAAAGATCTCAGCTACACTTTGAGTAGTGCAGTACAGAATTTGCAGTCATCCATGTAACTAATTCTGCAAGTGGTTTTGAAAGCACTCAATACTGCTGTACATTTACAATAATGCTGGATAAAATTTAACATGCATCCATTACAAGAAAATTTAGCATGTGCTAGACATTAGGCTTAAAATTGAGCCACAAGCCCAGGCAGATATTGAAGTCACTATGTCTTCATGAAGGTTACAATATAATGAAACATGAACACAGACTAGTGCTTTAAAATCCCCTCAGAGCTGGCTGAGATAGTGCAGCAGATCAGAGCACTTGCTGTGCAAGTGTGATGACCTAGGTCCCGATCTTTAGGACCCACAAAATTTTCTGGTTTTATCTGCCCACCTGCTCCAGCACTGTGAAGTGAACAGCAGGACTCAGGAGCTTGCTAGCTGCCTCACTAGACCTAGGTTCAGTGAAAGAGCCTGTGTCAAGGGAACAAGGTCGAGAGCAACAACTTAGAACATCTGAGGCCTTCCTTGGAACTCCACATTTGTGCCTATACAACACCCAGACCTCCCATGTGCAGAGATTAATGTGTACGAGTGCACACCTGAACAGGCGCGCGCACGTGCGCGCGCACACACACACACACACACACACACACACACACACACACACCATTTTAAACCACATGTATATGTTTCGTGACTGAGGTGGCATGGACTCCTACAGCTCAAGCAGCAATAATAATAAAGAAACCACATCACACATGGGGAATTAGGGTGGCAGGGCAAGGGATTCCTACAGGAATCATTTCATCTGAGATCTGAAAGTCACTGTGATTATGCAGATGAGTCAGCCTGGCAATAGTCTAGCAGTGGAAGCCCAGGAACAAGATGGTGGGAAACTACCTTAGTTAAGACAAACAATACTAGTATAGTGTATGCTCAAGGGCATAGCCCAGGGCAAGCCTACTTACCCTAAAAGCCCTACTCTCATGGCCAGATAAAATTGTTCCAAGGAGTGAAGGTTATCTAAACCAACAGAAAGACAGAATTCCAGATCTATTATTGTCAATTGAAGAAATTGCCTGATTGGACCTTGCATAATTGATACTTATTTGTTGACTTTGCACTTTTCTGACTACTCAGATGCTTTTGGCATCTAACTAACATTTCTTTCTCCAAGTCAAATGTAGTTAACGTTTTCCTGTTGTCAAGGCTTCTAATGATTAAAATCTGTCTTTAACACTTCAGTGTCACAGCAACAACAACAACACTTCCTAGAAGTTTCTTTCATTTTTCAATGGAAATTCACTTTATCATGCTAGGCAATGCTCCTTTTTTCCTAAAAGAAGCTACTTTCTTTTTTCCAATCTGCTGCACAGACAAACATCCAAACATCATTGACAAATACAAGGCTTATCCTTTGTATTTCTATGTCTCATGAACTCTAATGCTGCTACTACTCATGCATACAAATTACTCATGTGACATTTTTCCAAAGCTCCATTTCATTTGGATTTCTTACTTTCCATAAGTCTTATTTATTTTCAGATACTACAATTAATAACAGATTTAGGATATTTTTAATATTAGAACTCAATAGCATTTCTACTCTTGGTTTACACTCTGTTCAAGCTTGTACATAACAGAATCATGTGGGAAGCTTTAAAATTTTCCTTGTACCAATTAAATTGGAGTGTTCATAGCAGAACCTGACTATGGATGCCTTAGTGTTCTCTTTCTTTAGTGTAGCCAGGTTTGAGAAGCATTGGTTACCACTACTCTGTACTACTTTTTATGACATGAATGTGTGACTAGGATGAAAATTAAGTACTACAGTCAAAATTTCTTGCTACTGTGGGTATCTTGTAGGGGATTCCATGGAGGAGAGAGTTAAACATAACCAAATGCACTATTGTTGATTCAAATTGTTGATATATTCTATTTCTGCTACAAGTAAATCTATAAAACATTAATTTTAATTTATCATAAGAATCACAGACCCAGAGAGGCTAGTTAACAATGTGGGCTCAAGGAGGGACACTCAGATCTCTCAGGGAAGGGAAAGTAGAAGAGATTTTGTGCATTGACTGTGGGTAGGTGTGGATGGGAACATGAGGGATCAGGTAGGGGAATGGGGAAAGAGTACTGAAAGAGACTATTGGAAATGGGGGAGGAAATTCAGGGTCAGGTAGAAACCTGGTACAAGAGAAACTTGAATCTACAAAGATGGCCCAGCTAAGACTCCTAGCAAGAGGGGATACATAGCCTGAACTGGCCATTTCCCATGACCAGGCAAGACTTCCAGTGAAGGGACTGGGACACCAACCCAGCCACATAACGTTCGACCTACAGTCTGTTCTGCCTATGGGATGTGCTGGAGTAAGGATGGTACAGAGATTGTGGGAGTGGTCAACCAATGACTAACACTATTCTGCTATACTCATAGATTGTTGCCTAGCCCAGTAGTTATCCAAGAGGCTTCATTGAGCAATTGATGGAAACAGACACAGACCCACAGCCACACATTAGACAGAGCTCAGGAATCCTGCTGAAGAGAGGGAGGAAGGATTTTAGGAGCCAGAGAGGTCAAGGATATCACAAGAAAACCCACAGAATCAACTAACCTGGGCTCATAGGACCTCATAGTGACTGAACTGACAACCAGGGAGGCTGCAAGGGACTGAACTAGGCCCTCTGATATATGTGACCATTCTATAGCTTGGTCTTCTCATGGGACTCCTAACAGTGGGAGCAGGGGCTGTCTCTGACTCTTTTGCTGGCTTTTGGGACTCTATTTCTCATACTGGGCTGCCTTGTCCAGCCTTAATACATGGGAGGTGCTTAGTCTTACTGTAACTTGACATGCCATGTTTTGTTGATATTCATGGGAGGCCTGTCCTTTTCTGAAAAGAAACAAAAGAAAAGGAGGAGAAGTGGATAGGGAGGGGTGGGGGTAGAGTGGAGGTTGCCAAGAGAAATTGGAAGGAGAGGGGGGTGGGAAACTGGGGTCGGGATGTAAAATAAATAAGTAAATGTAAAAAAAGGAATAAAAAATGTAAAAAAAGAAGAGAAAGAATTACACACCTATGCCTCAGTGACTTTATATTTCATTTTTGTGTTTTTGTACAGAAAGGAAACAATACATACGTTTCCTCATTGTTTAAGTATGTAATTGCAAAAGACAACCATCCTTTTTTTTTTTTTTTTTTAGACAGTTACTACTTATTATAAAATTGGCCATGTTTGTAAAGATTTGAATCTGGCCTAGTTGTTGTACTCAGTGGCAAACTGCCAAACAATTACTGTAAATGCAAGCACCATAAAGCATACTGCCAAGGACACTAGTAGCCTAGATCCCATAAAAGAAACAATTACAGTCTGGAGGTGCAAGTAATAGAGATGAGGTGACAATCGTTTAAAAAGGCAGAACATGCAGTATAATGGCTTGAATGCAAGTTCACGGACAATACAAATAGTTTAATTTGCAGATATTTTATCATGTGAAAGGGAGTATTTCACATAAAAATACAAGTGACTAGATTTATTCTGATCTTTATTTCCCTGATAGAGTATATGAGTGAAGACACTCACAATGCTACACTTGCTGTCTTTCAGACTCAATTTTCAATAGTTAGGTTGATTTCTATGCACATTATACTGATTTTGTAGAAAATATCTTCTTCTCACAAAAACCAATTTACACAAACTTGTCTAATGTGTACAGAAAACGTAGTGTGTATTCAAGACAACGCATTTTGAAAACAAGATGATATATAGCAATTTAGAACTTTTAAAAGTAAACCTCGATAGGGGAATTTCTTCTTTGCCCACACTAACTGTAACAACTCTATCTTCGTGCAAACAGAATTGGTAAGGAGGGCATTCAGTAAAATCCAAAGACCTAAACAGTAGGATTGAAAGAGAGCTTGGTGTTAAAGACAAGGAGTCAATTCATGTACTCATCTATACCTTTCCTGCTTGCACCCCTTTGTGCTTTCAAACAGTTGGGTAGGAATCATCACTGCAGGAAATAAGCACAAACATCCACAGAAGATTGTAAAAAATGAAGCGTCTATTCTGTCACTCTTAATCTTAAAACTCTTCAGGAGGCCCTTCTCTTGCCTTCAGTGACAGTTACACACAGTGGTGGAAAGTTTCATCAAGGAAGGGAGGCTCTCTGTCTTTTCACTTTCCTAACTACGTCCATCTTCTGAAAGCATGTGGTTAATCTTTTGTTTATTATTACAAATTATTCTATTATTATTATTATTGTCCATTAAAATGTGAGCTACATGAGAACAAAGTTTTTGTCTTTTCACTGAAATGTCTACAGTGCTTAAGACAACACCTGGAAAAGGTGTTCAGAAAATAGTTCCCAAGTGATTGAAGATCCTCCAATCATTTTCTTCTGGTAATTGATGTTTATTAAACTGCCTATCAGTGTACAAGAGGAGCACAGTAGGTGCTTTGTTCCTGGTATTTATTTCCTTATTTTGTGTTAACCAAGATCCTAAACTTCCCAATTTTCAAGTTAGAATATAAACAATTCTATCAATTTCCAAGAATTCACCAAAAAATTATGCTGAAATGCCCAGACTAATTGTGTGTGTGTGTGTGTGTGTGTGTGTGTGTGTGTGTGTGCGTGTGCGCGTGCGCGTGCGTGTGCGTGTGCGTGTGTGTGTGTGTGTGTGTGTGTGTGTGTGTGTGTGTGTTTGTGTTTCAACTTGTTTTTCAAGTTTAACTACTATTATTTATTCTCTTTTGGGTGATCTGACTGGCTAATAAAACCTGCAATTTGCCCTTTTTTACTATTGAATTCAGAAGTGATTTCTACTCCATAAAAATGTCCCTCCACACTATTGCTCTAATGCTTATTTCTCTATCTGCCTATGAATTCCATTGGATACATCTCCTTCCATGTGACACATGACATATCAGTACCAAATACTATTGCATTCAGATGGCATCCTTTAACAAACAAATTGAAGATAGAAACATATTTGAAGACAGTAGTAATGGGTAAAATAAGTACTCTGCAAACTTATTAATAAATATAGATGAATGATTTTTTTATAGTCTATGATGGCAATCTGAGGAAATACAGACCCTAGATATAAACTCAGCTTCTCTTATATAATCCCTGAGTAAAATTTCTTCCAGGGCAAAATGGAGTGGGACCTGCTTACTGCAATGTATGACGAGATATAAAAGATATAAAATATATAGTTCCCAAGTTTATAGAAATTTCTACATTGAGGAAGAACAGGCCAGTTTGCCAATGAAGCAAGAGTAAACAAAAGCTGAAGTTCATTGAATAGATTTTGTTATATACAAGAACGGCTTTTGTCTCCAGCAAGTTCTAATAAATGTGATATATCTTCACGTACAAAATTAGACTAATAAAATAAATTTGTTCAAAATGATCAAGAGTAGTCAAGGAGTTCTACAAGAATTGAGGGTAGATACTAAAGAGCACAATATGGCCCTTCTAATAATATCAACACAATTTTGAAGATAATTCCAAAATAATTAATTTCTTAAGATACTCTAATGTGTCACAAAAAATATACTTTACTATGCCATATTGGTTGGCCTGCAGCTAATCCTCAGGAAAAGCCTACTCCAACCTAACAATATTTTCAGTAGGAACATCTTCATATTTGTCTGTTCAAAGTTAATAGGAAAATAACAAAACACATGTCATAGAGCCTCAGTATGCGCTAATTTCATTGATACTTTTATTCTAATAAAGTAAAATGTATTTATAAATGCTATAATTATCTACTTCAATAGTATATTTAAACTTAGTATAAAGAATTCAAAGGTTTTATAATAGAGGTATTTAGGTTACTTGCATATATGCTAATATAAGAATGAGTTGATGTACTGTTATAGATAAGTCAGATTTCTATTTTTTCCATAAAATACAATGATTTAGAATTCATGCTAGCTTTACTATATGTGTGTTTCTAATTTTTATTGTCATACAATTTTTATCAGATCTATAAAGTTTTAAAAACATTAATCTTGCAAAATATTGGTAAGAATACAAATGGGATCACATGTTGATTTTTTAAATAAATTTTAGATGTATCTTATACCAGCAAAATAAGCAATTTGTAGCACACCACAATATTGTCACTATGTAAAGTTCATTTTCTTAAACTATATTTTGCTGATCATGACTGTGTGGATTTGACATGTATTTGGGGATATACACATGTGGAGATCAGAGGACAAATTCTGGAGTCAGTTCTCTCCTTCCACCTTCAAATGGTTTAAGAGATTTAGCTCAAGTCCTTTATGTGCTGAGTCGCCTTGCTGGGCCTGTGTAAAGATTTTAAAAATAATAGCTTTGCCTATAATAACCTTTGGCTGGACCCTTGGGCTGTCATTTTAAGACATTTAGATATACAAAGGCCTGAAAGCTTTATATTCATATACATCTGTAAGTCTGACACCACAGTAAATTTAAAAATTAATGTTTCAATAGTCAATATCAGGTAAGAGATATATCAGACTACTTTTCATAAGACATAACATTTAAAACTTGCCACATATTACCTTACTTTTTGTCATTTCTGATTTTCTTATTTTATTGGTTTCATGTAAGGACAGGCCTAGACTCCTAGTAAGTTCAAGGCCACATGGGCTTCTGGAGAGCATTAACATGGACCAGTCTCATAGGGAAGAAAACAGGAAGAAGGAATCTCTCAATCAACAGGCATACAATATCTACCTTTGTCTTTTCTTGTTCAGTCTTGGGCTGTTCTGCTTCTCTTCCATTTTTTAGATGATAAAAAGAGGGAAGCCAAATATTGACCAATGAATCGGTCTCTAGTATGAGAGTTAAGACTAATTAATATTACTGGAAAGTAAAATTGTGGTAACTTGATAAAATGAGACTTCCAAAGGCATGTAAAGAAAAAAAAAGGCTATTTTTTATAGTACTGTGTTCCTCACATTGATAATATATTTATATCTTAATAGCCTAAAATAACTTTATCTACATTAGACTGTCTATAAAATAGTAAAACAATAAACATATTTAAATCTATATTTAGTTTTTAATCAATTTAAATAAGCATTTAGTATTACAGGATGAAACTGACATTTTATGTTGTTTATGTTATATAAGTATATTATTCATATTATATTTCTTAATTTCAAATACTAAAAATATTATTACCAACACAACTATAGACTATAATATAGGTATACAGTTAACAGAAGTGTTCCAAAGATGCATAAGTTTTGAATGATGAAGCTTCTTATTTTCATGAAAGAAATGATGATGATGATTCTAAATACAATGAAGGCTAAAGAAAAGAAAAATATTCATGAGGGTTATCATTTAGATGTGACATATGAGTCCACTAATTTGCTACTTTAGATACCCAAACATAGATGTACAATAGGCATCTACATTTGAAATAAGATGAAATTACAGAAAATCTTCAACATTAAAACTCTGTTCAATTGTTTAGAAGGTGCTTTTGGATTTTCTCAACCTCTAGGAACAAGTTGCTTTTAACGGATACTTTTTTTTTTTGTTTTTTCGAGACAGGGTTTCTCTGTGCAGCTTTGCGCCTTTCCTGGAACTCACTTGGTAGCCCAGGCTGGCCTCGAACTCACAGAGATAACAGATACTTTTTTAAGGCTTTTTTTTTATGTGAATACCTGTGCAAAGCATTATGGGGAATAGTATTTTAGACTTGCACACAACTCCTTATTTTACACAATGTGAATCCAGTTGTGAAGAAGGGCATAGACACAAGGCTTTTAATAGTGCAAGAGGAAGCACATGAATAAGCATCAGATGAATAATGCAGGCATTAAATGCCAATTGAAGGGAAGGGAGAAACTTGGAAAATGTTTAATTCCAGAAAAAAATCCTTGAGTAGAAAGGAAAAATTGATCAAGTCCTACATTAAAGGGTGGTTTGGAAGAGATAAAGAAAACAGAAAATGATTAAGTTAAGATGGGAAAAGAAACAGTTAAAGTAAGGTGGAAGAGCTAGAGGCTTCATATTGGAAGGTGTCTGTGCTTCCAGGGGAAATGGGATGTCTTCCCAGGAATTGTTGAACACAATGCACTGACATGGCATCATTGCTTCCTAACATCCCTAAAACTACAGAAGACTCACTGCTTTGTTTTCATAAACTCTGAGGGCCTTTCTCAATATTTATATCCCAGAACATTGATGGCTCATTACCTAATTGAGATTTAATATTCCTAATACCTGTGTGGCTAGGTAGGTAAGGCAGTGGTCACCACAGAGGAGAATGTAGTAGTCCAGTAATTAGAACCGGCTGCAAACCCAGCTTTTTGAAGGATTACACTGAAAAACCCGAGTTGCAGTTCCTTCATCTGTAATAAACTACTCACAAGTTTAAAGGAATGTATTTTTGTAATTTAACTATGTTAGTGTAAAGATTTGTTGCCACCCTTTTGCCTATTTATGGCCAGTAAGATGTAGTCTTGTGATTGTTTTTTTCAATATTCCTGAGAGATGTAGTAAATGGCCATCTTTGAAAACAGATTTAATGAAGTGCTTGACAATGAAGCCTTTTTGTATTTTATATTTAGAATTTATACAGAGGAATAAACTGTATATTGAAGTGGAAAACTTTTTAAATATTTTTTCTTTAAGAAATTTTTTATTCATTTTACATACTAATCACAGATCCCCCTCTCTTCCCTCCTCCTGCCCTCCTCCAGCCTTTCGCTCCTAATCTACCATCCATTCTCTCCTCTGCAAAGATAACCCCCCCCATGGGGTGTCAGCAAAACCTGGTACATTCAGTTGAGGCAGGACCAAGCCACTCCCCCTGCATCAAGGCTGTGCAAGGTGTCCTACCATAGGTAATGGGCTCCAAAAAGACAGCTTATGCACCAGGGATGGATCCTGATCCCACTGCCAGCGGGCCTCTTAAGCAGACCAAGCTATACAACTGTCTGGCTTATACAGAGGGCCTAGCACAGTCCCATGGAGGCTCCACAACTGTTGGTCTAAAGTTCATGTGTTCCCACTAGTTTGGTTCAGTTGGCTCTGTATGTTTCCTCATCATGACCTTAATGCTCCTTGCGTATAGAGTCCTTCTTCCTTCTCTTTGACTGGAAAACTTATCAATGATAAAATACACGAGAAATTTTGAAAAGTAAAATCATTTGTATGGGGACTACCTAGAAATGTCCTATAGTCAACATTCTGACTCAACTTGTAAGGAGGACTGTATGTCGGGGTCTTTTGCAGCCAGATACAGAGATAATAAACTAAGGAGGTTCATGCTAAGGCTTATTTATTTAAAAAAATAAGTTGTATCAAATATATTTTGCCCAATAAAAAGCTTTTTAGTTAAGGAAAACTATTTTATGTTGTATCCTATGAACAGTAACTCCATAGGGTAGAGTAAAAGCAAGGGAAGTAATGAGAAGCAAAAAATAATCCTTATAATGAGACTAAGTCAAAAGTAGCACCAAGATTCTTGTGGAAATATATTTATAAGACTTGTAAACAGAATCTTGACGTTTTGTATTTTTATAATTGTATACTACTTAACATAGTTTGCAAACATCAGCTTTGAATAGGATGTTATAATACAGAAAGTAGAAACTCTAGCCAAATCATTAGCAATTTGAAGAGGGAGTTAGGTATATGTGACACACACACACACACACACACACACACACACACACACACAC
>CABHPQ010137339.1:883-21701 GCA_902168405.1 Peromyscus aztecus | reverse complement strand
CTGGCTGGAGGACTCGGCCTTAGTGCCTGATTATCTGTCGGCGATTATCTGTCCCAAGGCCCAGGTGGCTTCGACCCCATCCCCACCGGGTACCAGGCAGGGATACCGGCCCTCCCGGAGTTGTTTTGGAAACAGGACGAAATGAGAAAACGAACTGATGTAAGCTTTAAGCCACAAAAACTAGTTACCATGGACAGCGCTGGCCTTCGGTCTCACCAACCGCTAGGCCTGAGGGAGCGAGAAAGGACGCATTTTTACCAGTTTTGATGCCTTATGGCAAGATCGAAGTTCCTATGCTAGTCATTTCCCTCCTTCCTAACAGTTGGTCTTGAATTAGGTGTAGAAGATATCTTAGCCTCCCTGCCCCTTAAACAGCCGGGACCCCACTTTTCTGTATTTTGTCTCTCCAAGTGTCTCTTGTGAAGCTAACATTTCCTCTGAAGTCTATTTCAGTGGTCTCATTTGCACATTTCTTTTTTGGCCCTCAAGACTACTCAGTTGCCAAGGATAGCTGCCTGACTCCCTCTCCTCCTGTCCTACTTAGCAGGACAGGCAGTGAGTGCCACAGCACCCTGCCCATTTCCTGAATGCAGTAGCAGCCCAGGGCTCAGCTTTTCAATAGGCAACAATGACCTCAAGATGTATCAGAAATATCTGAGGACATTTCTGGTGACACATAAGTATGTAACTGAATCTAAAAAAAAAAAAAAAAAGTCAGGCATGAGGTTCATGTTTGTAATCCCAGCACTCAAGGAGGGCGAGGCAGGACCACATGTTTGAGGACATCCTAGGCTACATGGCAAAAATCCAAAACCAAAAAACAGTATCAAATATGTGTGTGTGGAAATAAGGGGACAACTTTTGGGAGAGGTTTCTTCCTTGTTGAGGTAGGGTTTTGCAGTGCGGCATACTCCCAGCTGGATGTCAAGCTTCCAGCAGATTCTGTCTCTACCTCCCATGCCCCTCTAGGAGTACTGGACTAACACAACACAGCATCCAGCTTCTTATCCGGGATGCCAGGACAGAATTCAGGTTGTCAGGATCATACAGCAAGAGCTTTTACTGGCTGAGTTATCTCCCAGGTATATAGGCTCTCAAAACCAGGCTGGTGACGTACCTCAGCAGTTTAAGAGTGTGTACTGCTCTTATAGGAGAAGGGCTGGCTCTTCTGAATGACTCGGATTTGATTCTGAGCACCCATATGGTGGCTCAATACCACATTTAACTGCAGTTCCAGGCTATCTTGTATACTTGGTACACAGACATACATGTAGGCTTAACAAAAAACCCACAGAGGCCAGAGTTCAGGTCCCAGCACCCACTTCAGTGGCTCAAAACTGCTTTAATTCCAGCTCCAGGGGATCTGATACTCATCATGACCTCTGCACTAAATGCACACACCCATACATTTTTCTTAAAACAGTCACCCTATGTAGCCTGGCTGTCCTAAAACTCTCTCCGTAGCCCAGTGTGGCCTTAAGCTCAGCAATCCACCTGCCTCTGCCTCTGGAGTGCTGAGACTAAAAGCCTGAGCCATCACTGCCAGCCCACATATAATTTTTAAAAAGTCAATGTATACTCATAAGCTATACAAGATCCATCATGTATTATCAAAGAACCAGTTTGACTGGAGGAACTTGACAAGATTCGAGGTTACTCTCCCTGGCTGCCCTCATCATCTGTCCAAAAGCTTTCCTTCTCTCATGACGACATCACTGGTTTGTACATGGAGCTGGGTGGGTGGGCATTATGCACACTGAACGCAGGTGACCAACCCAGCCAGAGGAATCAGATCCCCCTGGAACTGGAGTTATGGGTGGTTGTAAGCCATTTGATTTGAGTGCTGGGAATTGAACTTGGTCCTCTGCAAAAGCAGTAAGCACTCCTCTTCCCTGCTGAGCTACCTCTCCAGGCCCTGCTTTAATTCCTTTGAATTTATACCACAAACAAGCTTCTGGGCCCATTTTAAACCCATGACATAACAATGCCACACCACCATCTACTTATCTGTCTTCCCAACCAAAGCATATAAATAAATGGGTGCTAAACTTGATTTTAATTCAGTTTTTGTATTAATCAAAATAGCTTCATTTTCTTTATAACATTAAATTGTTATAAACTTGAATTTATTCTAAAACTAACAAAAATTTTTATATGGTGGAGCTCAGCAAGAATTTTGATTTTGTTTCAATTTTTCAAAAAAAAAAAAAAAACCACTGCCCCAAGAAAGTAAGTTTAAAATGAAATGGCTTTTCAACAAGCAGTCAGGAGACAAACCATCCATCAGAGGGCTCTGTGTAAAAATGTTTATTTTTACTAATGTTTTGAATACAGGAACTAAAGATGGGAGAAGGGGGCCTCAACTTTGCATAAAACAATAGTTAGGCTTGACCCACAGCCAAGGAAGGTCATTCCAGAGTGTCCTGGCATGGACTGTCCCCTCCTACTTAATGTCAGTGCCACTAAGCAGGAAACAGAAAAATCAGGGTGTGAAGACCTTACCAGCTGCTAGCTAGCGTGCAAGGAAAGGGGACCTCCCTGTGCCCAAGAGCCAGGATACACAGGCAGGAGGCAGAGGCTCCTGACTCAGTTAAGGGCAGGTGGCTGAATGCCCAGGTCCAGGAAGAACGAAAAGGGGATTTTGGAGGTAGGCTTTATCGAGTTAAAAAACAGGCACATTATCCAACTTCTCCTTGTGGCCCCCAAGCTGCTGGCACAGCCCCGACATTGTCCCTCTCCCCCAAAAACCAAAAGGAATAAGGAAGGAGGCAGAAGACGTAAGCTGAGGATAGGAAATGCCTGGACTGCCAGAGACCACCTGTGAGTGAACTAGCCAAGCACAGAAGGACAGGTGAAGCTGCTTGTCTCTGTGGGACTGGGGAGGACAGGACATGGCCAGGAGGTGCCTGAGACCATCCCAGTTCAAGCACAGGATCCCATGTAGCATGACAGAGGACACAGGACTGCTTTGGCAGAGGCAAAGTGAAGCAGAACAAGGGGTATGAAAAGGTCCTAGTAAGTGCCATCTCAGCCTGATCACTCCAGCTGCTCCCAGCAAAGGCTGGGCCTGGCTCACCCCCTGGGGCTTTTGGAAACCGGAAGGGGGACTAGGCCAGCTTGAAATAAATGAGCTGCCCTCATATTCCTTCTCAGAGGACCCCATTTGAACCCTGTGATTACCAGGGACTTGGGCCCAAGGCAAGCAGAGTGAATGCACTTCTTGGAGAGCAGAGAGAAGTTGGGCCCACAGGTCAGCCCTGGGGCAGCGTACTGCTCCTTACTCCCTGAGGGCTCGGGGCCAGAGGCAGCCAGAGTTGCCACCTCCCTGTGCTGTTGCCAAAGGCAGGTCGGCAGGACTACCAGAGTGAAAGAAGAAGAGGGGTATGAAAACCAAGGTAGAGGAGAGCAACAGCCTTAGATGTGTGGGGAGCTGGGCGGCACATCAGGAGTTGTTCTGGTTCTGGTAGATGGATGCTTTCTCCTTCAGCAGATCCAGACACAGGTGGCAGCTCCAACTTCCTACAGAGAAGTAGAGTGGTCAGGGTGGATCCTGTAAGATCCCCATCTGCTGTCTTCCCACTCTCCCCATCTCTCCCCAGGCAGGACAGGGCAAGTTCTGTAGCAGCAGCTTCATGGTTATCCTGAGCTGAAGAACTGCTTAGTCTTCAAAGCTATGAAAGCTGGAACTGGAGAGATGGCTCAGCAGTTAAGAGGATCTGGGTTCAGTTCCCGGCACACACATGGAGGCTCACAACCACCCCTAACTCCAGTTATCAGGGACCTCCAAGGGCACCAGTCACTCATGTAGTGCGGTGACATACATGCAGACAAAATACTCACACACATACACTAAAAATAAATACACCTAAACAAATAAACACACAAAAATCATTCTCAGCCCGGCGGTGGTGGCGCATGCCTTTAATCCCAGCACCTGGGAGGCAGAGGCAGGCGGATCTCAGTGAGTTCGAGAACAGCCTGGGCTACAGAGCGAGTTCCAGGACAGCCAGGGCTGTTATACAGAGAAACCCTGTCTCAAAAAAATCAAAAATACAAAAACAATAAAAATCATTCTCCATGGAGATAAAGGCAACTGTGAGTGAGGGGACAGTGCCCAAACAGATGTTCAGACTATCTTGTCACATCAATGGCCCTGGGACTCACAGGACAGTCTGGGCAGACACAAGTGTTTTGTTTTTTTTTTTTTTGTATCACTAAGTTTATTTATTTATGGGGAGGGCATGTGCCATACACAGCATGCATTGTGAAAATCAGTTCTGTCCTTCTTCCAAAAGTTGTGGGTTGAACTTAAGATTGTCCAGGCTTGGTTGCAAGTGCCTTTACCTGCTGAGCCATCTTACCAGCCTAGACACAAGTTTTGTTTTGTTTTTTTCGAGACAGGGTTTCTCTGTGTACAGCTGCTCTGGCTGTCCTCACTTTGTAGACTAGGCTGGCCTTAAACTCACAGAGATCTACCAGCTTCTGCCTCCTGAGTGCTGGGATAAAAGGTGTCCACCACCACCACCCAGGGCAAAACTAGTTCTTTTTTTTTTGGTTTTTCGAGACAGGGTTTCTTTGTGTAGTTTTGGTGCCTGTCCTGGATCTTGCTCTGTAGACCAGGCTGGCCTCGAACTCACAGAGATCTGACTGGCTCTGCCTCCCAGTGCTGGTTTTAAAGGCGTGGGCCACCACTACCCGGCAAAATTAGTTCTTAATGATTAAAATTTATAAGCATAATTTTATGTATGTGGTTCGGACAGTACTCCATGGGAAATATCTTTTATTAGCTCCCCAAAGACACATGGTTCCACCAAGACTAACCCAGCTGCTCTAGAGGCTAAAGCAGGAGGACTGTAAGTTCAAGGGTTACCTGGGCTACAGAGCTAGCTCAAGGCTAGCTTAGGCAACTTAGTGAGACCCTAACAAGTATGGGGACAGTGAGATAGCTCAGAGCCTGAGGATTTGAGTTTGATTCCAAGAACCCATGGTGAAAGCAGACCCGACTTCTTTGTTTGTTTTCCAAGACAGGGTTTCTCTGTGTAATAGCCCTGGCTGTCCTGGAACTCTCTTTGTAGACCAGGCTGGTCTCAAACTCACTGAGATCCGCCTGCCTCTGCCTCCCAAGTGCTGGGATTAAAGGCGTGTGCCACCACTGCCCAGCTACAGACCTGACTTCTAAATGTTGTCCTCTGACCTCTACACAAGTGCTGTGGCTCAACTGCAACAGCACTCCTAATAATTTTCTTTTTAAGAGTTGGAGATAGAAGGATATAGCTCAGTGGGAGGGGATTTTGGCCAGCATGTACAAGGCCCTGGGTTCTATCTCTACTACTACTACTATTTAAAAAAAAGAAAAAAAAAGAAAAAAAAAAAAGCCGGGTGGTGGTGGCGCACGCCTTTAATCCCAGCACTCGGGGGGCAGAGCCAGGCGGATCTCTGTGAGTTCGAGGCCAGTCTGGGCTACAGAGTGAGTTCCAGGAAAGGTGCAAAGCTACACAGAGAAACTCTGTCTCGGGGGGAAAAAAAAAAGGCAAATGAAAGAAAACAAGCAAAACAAAATAACCCAAAAGTGTAAAAGAACCTTTCTAACCCTAAGGCCAATATGCTAGGATTGGTAAGGGTTCCAACAAAGAGCCAAATGGAATGTTATATATTTAAGCTTTATGAGTCACAGTCGTCTATCTTCATGTTCCTTTAAAAACTCCCTTTAAAATGTAAAAAAGTCACTGTTGGCTTGCAAGCTATGTAAACTGACACAGCTAGATGTGGCCCATAATGCACATCCTGCCAACCATGACCCACAGAGGCCACCTGGTGCTCCGGTGAGGAAAGTGCTTGGCCTGCAGCTCTCCACTCCCCCAGTGTCTCACAGAACGTCAGCGGGAAAGCCTTGTGCCGTCAGTGCAAGTTCTGTCTATAAGGTGCTATTTGATGGTTAACTAAAAGGTAAGACACCACTTCTTTCAAAGCTGATTTGGAAAGGTGGCATTCAGTAGCACTGTGCACCCAGCAGCTGTTAAAGCACTCACCAGCTTTGCTGGTTTGGCCCCGTTCTCTGAGTCTGACCTACATTACAAGTCGGCTTCTGCCAACAGTGAACTACTTCTCCCACTTGACGGCTGGCTCTTACCTGTGCACAGCAGAGCTACTGGGTACTTGGGCCCTCCTAGACAAGCTGAGTTCCCTTGCAGTGGTTCACAACCTTCCTAATGTTGAGAGCCTTTAATACAGTTCCTCATGTTGTAGTGACCCCCACAACCATAAAATCATTCCATCGCTACTTTATAACTGTAATTTTGCTACTGTTATGAGTTGTAACATAAATATCCAACACTCAGGTTATCCAATATGTGACAAATGTAGGGTTGAGACCCACAGGTTGAGAACCACTGCCTTAGAGGCAGGAGCTAGGCAAAGCAACACAGTTTGAGGGACTTGAGGAAAAGAACCACTCCTTGATGCCACCACTGGTGTTGGTGTAGCGCTTCTATGCTGTGGAACAAACTTTGTACACTGTAAATATGTACTGTTCTCATTGTTAATAAAAAGCTGATTGGTCAACAGTTGGGCAGGAGAAGAGATTGGCTGAGACAGAGAGAATGCTAGAAGAAGGGCAGAATCTGGAGTCTCAACAGACTCAGAGGAAGCAGGAGATAAATATGTCATGAGGTACTGCCATGTGGCAGAGTGAAAATAAGGAATATGGGTTAATTTAAAATGTAGAAATTACCTAGTAATAAGCCTGAACTATCGGCCGAACATTTATAAGTAATCTTAAGTCTTTGTGTTGGTTATTTGGGAGCAGGTGGTTGGGACAGGGAAACTCCACCTACACTTCCATGAACTTGGAGCATTACTAAAGTAAACCATTAACAATGAGAAAGATAACCCAGGCTCCAGGGTCAACTCCCTTCCAGATGAGGAAGAGAGGAAAGCAACACTCCATCAGAGTGGGAGAGCAACAACAGAAGTGTCAGGTCAGACGAGCTGTCAACTGCATTCTGGACTATCTGAAGGAAGACAGCTTCTCCTGGTGACTGTTCTCTGTCAGCATAGTTCATGTTCATGTGGGTAATTTTCTGTATCTTTAAGTATCACTAATGACAAAGTGCAAACATTAAGTTCTTTAAACTAAAATGCTAGGCTGGACAGTGGTGATGCATACCTTTAATCCCAGCACTTGGGAGGTGGAGGTATGCATATCTCTGTGAGTTCAAGGCCAGCCTGGACTACAGAACAAGTTCCAGAACAGCCAGGGCTACACAGAGAAACCCTGTCTCAAAAAACAAACAAACACAAAATAAACAAAAACAACAACAAACAAATAAAATAAAACACTAGGGAAGTGTACTGAACTGAGCCAAAGCAAAGACCTTGCTTTCAGTGTTGTCAGAGACCCTCAGTATTTACAGTTCAGGAGACTGTCTGAGTTACTATTTTTCTTCTTAAGTCCACAACATATCACTTTATTGTGAAATCTATGCTGTTGGGTATAAGAATGCTGAAACCCACTCAATTACAGATCTATAACAAGTCACCAATTTCACTGTCAATGTTTTATGTGGGTGTTATGGATCCTTCTGAGATAAAATATTTTTAAGTAGATCTGGGCCACTTACCTTCAGGAGGCTCAGACATGGATGGGGTGAGACAGTACATGTGGTAGCCACGGTCACAGTCATCACAGAAAAGCAGCTGGTCCTGCAGAAGGCAAGGAGAAAGAACAGGGTCCAACAGCTTATGTACCTAAGTTATGATACTGCTGCTACTTCCAAGAGGGACTGGTAGCTACTAAGAACAGATGTAGGATCTGTCCATCTCAACCTATCCGGATTCTAACTGATCACAAAGCCTACTATTTTCCTACAATCTCTTCTCTACAAAGCTGCTTGAAAATATAAGACAGAACATATCAACCCCCTAATAAAGGCGTGACAACATCGCCAAGGTCTAAGCACAGGTGTGGAGCTCAACAGCAAGCTCATGCTTATTGTGCACCAGGTCCTGGGGTCAATCTCCAGGATTCCTCACTGCCCACAAAAGGACCCAAGACCCCACAGATCAAACGATGCCTACCTCTCTGATCCACCTCCCCCACACAGGAAGGATCTAGTGGGTAGCAATGGCCTCGTTACAGCCAACTTGCCTACCTTAAGGTCTCTGCACTGGCTATACCTTCTTGGAAATACACTCACTCCATACCTTCTTGGACTGGCTCTCTGTATTATCAAATCTTTGTATTACCTCTCTCAGTCTCCAGTTAACTTTTGGCTCATCACTAGTTTCATTTTCTTCAAGATATATCATACAGAACTGTTACCCCAAGTACACAGTTCAGTGACAGCATGGTCCTCTCTGTCTTATTTAGTGACTCGAGAGCCAAAGACACTGACGGTTGGTGCTCAAGAAGGAGATTTTTTTTAAACAAGTGTAAAGTTCCCAGGGAGAAGTTAGGGAGGCACATGTGGGGAGGCCCTTGCTTGCTCTGAGAGGAAGCTTGCTGTGGAGGGCGGGCTGAGGGCGCGGCACGCACGTCGTTCTCCGAGGTGCCGCAGAGGTTACAGCACTTGCACTCGATGCACTGCCAGCGGTAGGTCTTCACAGCCGCCATCATCACAGGGGTGAACTGCAGGCATGACGGGTGACCTGCGGAGGAGGGGGTCACACAGGTGACCGGACACCGGGGTGGGGAACGGGGAAGGGAGGGAGGCTGCCTGACTGACAGCACTGAAGTAAGCAGGCCAAGCGTTTCCTGGGCACTGAACGCAGCCTGCTCGTTGAGACTGGAGGTACCTGAGCGGCCACAGTCGGAACAGGACACCAGCTCCTCAGGCTGCCCTGTCTTCTTGTTGATTTTTGAGTCCCCCAGGCAGAAGTCACAGTAGTTGTTGGGCAGGGCTAATCCATCAGGTCCTTTCTTGGCTACGGGGGAAAAACAAAGGAATTACCCACATTCCCTACAAGGACAGTTTTTATAACCAAGTTAGTTCCTCTCCCGTTTGCCCACCCTGACACCCCAGCTTACATTTCTGTTCCTCAGACCTCTGGGAAACAGGAGTGGGTGGTTGAGAGTCTTCTTTGTCCTCTCCTTCCTCTTCAGCCAAGTGGGAATGGGCATAGTGGTAACTGAGGCCGGGTCGGTTCTTGTAGCGTTTTCCACAAACTGGGTGGAAGAAGATTGCAGAGAAATGTTAGGACACGAAGGTGCTACTTCCCCGACTCGGACAAGCCACAAAGCACGATCTAAGGCCCATGGAAAACACCTCTGTCCCCAGTATCTCGAATCTGGGACAAGCTTTAGTGATGGCCCCTTCCCCTTAGCCAAGAGCATCAGGCCCTAGACTTTTCCCGTTTCTAGGACTCTCCTCCCTCCCTAAAACACAACCTCACGGCTACTAATATTTTTCTACGTTGGCTTTTGGAAGGACTCAGCCCATGCTGTAACAACTTGCCCTGGGAATAGCAACTGTCTGGGAGCTCCAGGTCAGCAAAGTTCTATGGTCTTGCCTTATGGCAAAAGGGGGAAAGGCAACAAGGAGACATCAGACTCTTTTTTTATGTAAATGTGGCACGCTCATGCCACCCCATGTATACCATGTAGCCAATCCCAAATGAACAAAGGGCTGAGGGTGGGTCTCTTGGGGAACACCTACCAACTGAGCAGCCAGGATTAACTGTCCCCCAAAAATCTGAAATACATTCCCATACTAGTGTCCTGCCCAGCCCCTGCCAAGCAGCGAGGAAAGATTCATGGCATCTTATCTTGAGTAATGACACCAAGAGGGGCAAGGGGGCCAGCAGGAAGGAATGAGGAGGATGGAGGAGGTGGTGGTATGATGGTGGCAACATTAGCTGACCACCGGTGTCTGTTCTGGGGAGCATCAGATGACTCTACTTATGATGGGTTCTGTTAAGACTCTGGAGCTACCCCACACACGGCTATAGGAGTAAGTCTACGGGAGACAAGCAATGGTAAGGACAGCTGCTAGGGCTCTGAGAGTGGAGCACAACGGGGTTCCACAGCACTACCGTCATACCGCTGCAGAGATTCCAAAGCTAGCATCACAGGAGTGAGAAAGGCAGGAGGATCAAGGGGAGAGGGAAAGGGACAGGAAAACCACAAGTCGGAAAAGTTGAGAGAGCTACCTCTCTGGGGCGCTTTCGAGGTATGCTTTTGTTTGAAACTATCTGAAAGACAGAAAGAAAAGTCATGAGAAGAAGGCCTTGGTACAATTTAGACAGGGCGGCAGCAGCAGGAAACAGAGCGAGTGAGAGAGAACCCCAGCAGCGGCGCTACAGGCTGGAGGCACGGAAGTAGGGTGAGCCAAAGCAAAGGGAAAGAGGACAGACACTGACCCTCAGGGCTGGCCCCCTGTGCCCTGCCTTGATGGGTCAGCAGATCTGGATGCTGCCCACTGTGAGGCCAACCCTGCCTGCTGTTGAGTTCCCTCATCCTCCCACCCCAGGAGCCACAGAAATCTCTCCCACAGCATGCAGGTCCCACCCACTGTGAAGCAAAAGCCAGGGCTTCTCAGAGGTTGGCAGGCAGGACAAGAACCCAGGCTAATTTTTACCATTCAGTGCAAGAACATGACCCCCTTACTCTCATATCCAGAGCAGTAGCTGGGTCCAAGGCAAGAACTACCCACCCCTCAGGAGGCACTCACTGTCACAGGCATAGGGCTTATCCCGGTCCTCCAGGATGGAAGCATCCAGTTTCTTCCGGGCACTGCTCACACCCTTACTCTGCCAAGAACAGCAAAAAGATGATGCCATTACTAAGGGGTCTAGGCCAGAAGAGAAAGGCAACCACAAGAAATAAAGCCTGACCTCCCTGGACCGGTCTGCTACATCCTTCAGGCAGCACACTAGCTCCTCACCTTGGACTTCCCCTTTCCCCGACGCTTTGGAGTATCTTCTTCATAGTCCTCATCATCAAGGTCATCTAGGAAGTCATCAGGTTCAAGGATCCGCTGAGTGGACCAGAAGATAGGTATGAGCAGAAGTCAAGTGCACCCAAAAGCTCCCTCATGATGTAGAATTAGCCAGCTGGAATTACCCAGAAGCTTCTCCAGGGCTCATCCCCACCCATGATCACTCTTCACCCTACAATCCCACTCCTGACCCTGCAATGCCTTCTTTCCTGAGCCTCTTCAAGTTGCTTTCCCCATCCTGTCTCCATAAAGCTCCCCTAGTACCCAGCCAGCCATGCTCTGTCTTGCCTGCTCTGCTTCCAATACTCATGTCCTAGTTTAAATGAGTTTTGCTGCTTACTTGTATGACCTTGAGGGAAGTTTTAACTGCTTTGCTTCTGCCTCCCTGTCCGTGAAATGGGAACCACAGGACCTACCTCATAAGGCTGTACAGGAGGAAGCATATGGAAAAACTTAGCACAGTACCTGCCTTATGTGTAGTTCTTCTCATCTTTAAACTTAGCATTAACTTTCCAGTTGATAGGAGTGAACCAGGTGTGCTTCCCCTATGTAACACCAGGCACTACATTCTCTAACAAAATCCTTGTTTGAAAGAGAATGAGTGAGTGAGCCTGTCCTGAGAAGAGGGAAGGAGTGTGAAAGACCAGAGAGCAGCAGGGCCAGTGGCTGGGAGAGCCACAGGACTGCAGGGCAGTCCCAGCTTCCGGTTCAGCTCTTTTTATCTTTTGTGCTAGTGCTTACACACCCACAAGAGTTCTACCAGGGATCTTCGTCAGTTCTGCTAACTGGATGCACCCTCTCACCCATAAAGAAGAGGCTGGTCCTTATCAACATCCTCTGGCCATTAGGATAATATACCTTCCGTGCTCGACTGTTGGTAACAGGAAACTCGCCCAGGCTGTCATCATCAACACGGGGATCTGGAGCACCTCGTTTCTCCAGGGGGTCAGTACGCAACAGAGCCTCTAAACTGCTACCATCCTGAGAGATAAGCCCCTCTTTCTTCAGGGTCTGGTCTGTGTCTGCAACAAACCAGGATGAAGCAAACTGAGAAGGGCTGAAGCTGAGCCTACACCTTGTGGGGCCAAGTCTAAGTCAGTCACTAACTTCTGTTCTACAGGAACCAAGGTGTTTGGTTCAGCCAGCACTGGAATTCAGCTATGAACCTCTTTCCCTAACACAGTGAGTTCTTTGAAGGATGAAATCATACCTCATTTACTTTAGGATGTGCAAGAGCTGACACAGCCTAGGAATAGCAGGTGATCAGCAAGCCTCTTGTGAAACAGACCATGGCCCTGCTTAGGAAGTGGGCCCCTTACTTGGTTTATTTATTTACTCTTGATTCTTTTCTTTGGTTTTGTGCATATGTGTGTGGTATATGTCTATATGGTGTATGAACACGTATGGGTACACGTTTGAGGTTACTGAGTGTCCTGCTCTATCACACTCTACCTTATTCTCTTGGAGTTTCTCAATGAACCTTGAACCAGCCCCTACCTGGTTTAATAGATGGAAAGGAAAGCCTAGGATCCTCAGGTGGGTGGGCTCGACGCTTTTTCCGCCAGCGCCGGGCAGGGTAGGAGTACAACTGTCCAGAGGCCAATCCTGTGGAAGGAAAAAAAAAGCAATCAAACCCTAATCCAGCCCTAGAAAATGACAGCTAATATTTTGTGGATGAGAACTCTGTTGAGTTCTAGAGCAAGGGAATGATACAGTGCAGAGCCTGGGTTGGGGGTGATACTCTACGGAAAAGAAAGACAAATGTGAACTTTATAGTGTATAGCTAATACTTAGTTTTCTGGAAGACACACCTGCTTCAGTGCTGTGGAATATTCCTTTACACTATGTGAAGATGTGTCACTGTGACTGGTTTAATAAAGAGCTAAACAGCCAATAGGGAGGAGTTATAGGCAGGACTTATGGACAGAGAGAGGATTCGGAGAAGAAGAAAGCAGTCACTAGCCAGATGGACAGGAAGCAGGATAAGCAGTACAGAGTAAAGGTAACCAAGCCACGTAAAAGAACATAGATTAAAAGATGGAAAAGAACATAGATTAAAAGATGGGGTTAAGCCAGGCGGTGGTGACACACACCTTTAATCCCAGCACTCGGGAGGCAGAGCCAGGTGGATCTCTGTGAGTTCGAGGCCAGCCTGGGCTACAGAGTGAGTTCCAGGGCAGGCTCCAAAGCTACACAGAGAAACCCTGTCTCGAAAAACCAAAAAGAAAAAAAAAAAAAAAAAGATGGGGTTAATTTAAGTTATAAGAACTAGTTAGGAACAAGCCTAAGCTAAGGTCAAGCTTTCATAATTGTCTGTGTTGTTTTGAAAAATCCACCTACATATTGGCGCCTAACGTCTGGCCACATATATCCACTCAAGGCCTGAAAAAACTTAAATGAAAAAAAAAAAAAAAAGCTTAAAACATGGAATCAAATGCAGCTTCCTGGCAAGGCTTCATGGTGACCAAGGTCTCTTGGGTAGGCTTGGTGTACACAGACTGCTTGAGCAGCCAGTGCCATGAGCCAGCTCCATGCACTAAGCTGAGCCATGCCAATGGCTGACATAGCAGTTTAAGATTTGTCTCAGGCAACCAGAGAATGCTGCAGATGCTTGTGTTTAAAAAGCGTGCACAGGGGGTTGGGGATTTAGCTCAGTGGTAGAGCGCTTGCCTAGCAAGCGCAAGGCCCTGGGTTCGGTCCTCAGCTCCAGGGGGAAAAAAAATGTACACAGGCTTAAAAAAGAAAATGGGTGTAGACAGACACAGAAAAAAATAGCTATAAATAAGATAAAGTCTTTAAAGAGAGAATAAAATAATATAAAAGAGATAAACCATGTAAAGATAGAAAATACATGGAGTCTAGATCCTATAAGATATCTGGTTGACTTTAAATTTTTTGATTTGCTAATGAGTGAACAACAGCTGCTGAGAGACATTAGATTATGGAAACTGCTAAATTAAACCAACCTATATATTTTTAAAATGTTTTAACTGGCCAGGCAGTGGTGGCACACGCCTCACGCCTTTAACCCCAGCACTCGGGAGGCAGAGGTAGGCAGATCTCTCTAAGTTCAAAGTCAGCCTGGGCTACAGAGTGAGTTCCAGGACAGGCACCAAAACTACACAGAGAAACCCTGTCTCAAAAAAAAAAAAAAAACAAACAAAAAAGTTTTAACTTCAAAATGGAAGTCAAAAAATATGTTTGGTTGAGGACAAGGTTATGCTTTTGTTTCCACAGAAAATGAAAGGGTGTGGATTCATTAAAGGTTAAAGAGGATCAGGTTTGATCAGGGAAGAACACCCACCCTCCACCCACGGCTACAGACATAAAGAAATAAACCTAGAAAAATTATAGGTGACGTATATTTTACCTGCTCAAACATAAAACAAAAAATCATCTTTAGCTGGCTTGTGTATAATACACAGTCTATACCTGTATTAATAGAGGTATAAAAACGGGTGGCCCAGGTGACCCAGCCTCTCAGAGTACCTCTGTGGCAGTTTCCTCAGAGTTCTGCATCCAGAACAGCTTCAAGACTGCTGGCTGAGATGGTCCAGCCTCACAGACTACTCCAGCCAGACATCAGATAGGCTCTTAATTTTCCCATCACACCGAGACTAGGCAACAGCTAGCTCTCCCAGGACTTAACCATTATCTCAACTTTCTCAGGTTCCTTAAACATGTCATCACCCCCAAACAACAGGAAGCAGTCTAGAAAACATGACATTCACATTCCCAAGAGGTGGGGTGGGTGGTTTTTGGTCATTCAGTGAGTTAGGGATGTTTGTCATCATTTGGGGGGTCGGTTACAAGTTGTTACTGGTCATGGTCAAGGAGAAAGCTAAACAAAGGAGATTAGATTCAAGGATCTCTCTCTCTCTCTCTTTTTGGTTTTTGTGAGACAGGGTTTCTCTGTGTAGCTTTGCGCCTTTCCTGGAACTCACTCTGTAGTCCAGGCTGGCCTTGAACTCACAGAGATCCACCTGCCTCGGCCTCCCAAGTGCTGGGATTAAAGGCGTGTGCCACCATCGCCCGGCTTCTTCTTCTTTTTTTTAAAGATTTATTTATTATGAATACAGTGTTCTGCCTGCAGGCCAGAAGAGGGCACCAGATCTTATTACAGATGGTTGTGAGCCACCATGTGGTTGCTGGGAATTAAACTCAGGACCTCTGGAAGAACAGGCAGTGCCCTTAACCTCTGAGCCATCTCTCCAGTCCCCTCAAGGATCTTTTTCTAAAAGAAAAAAGGGGAGATATAGTACAGAAATGATGGGATAAAAAAAACCCACTAGTCAAATATTTTACATTGGTATGGATTTTTGTATACTGATCCAAATTTAAGGCTATTTTTGTTATACTGTATATATGTTTCTACTCTTGTTTAAGGTATTTTACCTATGCAGCTCATTTTAAAAGGTTATGCAAAGTTTTAGCCTTTGAAAGCTATTTAGGATATTAAAGAAATACGGGTTAGTAGTTAGTCATCTATAACAGTCAACTATAGTCATGACAAATATAGTCATGTTAGGTATATTTTCAAGGTCAAACAGAAATATATTTTAGATAGGTGATCTTTAAACACTTCAAAGACCTACAGAATATGGCAATTAAACTGTTTTCATAACATAAGGCTTTTCATGAAGTGAGACACATATTGGCAGTAATTTACTTCAATAAAAGATGATGGGCATCGAAGAACCTCCACATGGAGTTTGCTTTCTTTGTGGCAAAGGCTAGGCATTTTGGCAAGAAACTGCCCTTGCTTCAAACTGCTGACAGAATGTTGTCCAAACTGGACAAGCAGGACATAAAAGAAGTCAACTAACAAACTTTGCCAAGACAAGGTATGACAGTCCTTCAAAATTTCTGCTTCACAAAAAAAAGTCTGTCAGACATTCTAGTCCCACAGGCCAAAGATGGATGCCCTAATGTTAGAGAGGAACATTGGAGAGACTGTCCAGGCAGCCAGATGTCTCTGTCACATCTTAGTTTTGGAAGTTGCTTGCTCTGTACTTCCTGTTTACTCAAGTAATATTTTATCCTTCTTGGGTCTCTGATGGGGATTGAAGACTAGATAAAGTTTTACAGTTTTCCTTGTTACCAAATTCAGAAAAGAAACATAAAAGATGTAAAATTTTTAAGGTTGAAAACATAAAACCTTAAGTTTTTTTTTTTTTTTATCTAAAAAGATGTTCTAAGGTCTAAAAGGATATTGTTAGGATGGTAATACAAGTTATGACAAAAAAATGGTTTAGGTATAAAACCCTGGACTAAGATAGGATAGATAATGGAGTATTTTCTCTAAATTTGCCAAATGCAAATGGACAAGACATTGTAAATGTAATTCTTACCTGATAATTGTTCTTATTATATATAGTTTTACATGGTTAGAGTTAAAACTTTTCCTTTTTATTTAGACAAAAAAGGGGAAATGTGGAATATTCCTTTACACTGTGTGAAGAAGTATCACTGTGATTGGCTCAATAGAATGCTAAACAGCCAATAGCTAGGTATAACATATAGGTGGGACTTCTGAACAGAGACAGGACTCAGAGAAGAAAGCAGAGTCAGCAGCCAGATGGAGAGGAGGCAGGATGGGCAGTACAAAGCAAAGTAACCGAGCCTCATAAAAGAATGTAGATTAAACCGGGCGGTAGTGACGCACGCCTTTAATCCCAGCACTCGGGAGGCAGAGCCCGGTGGATCTCTGTGAGTTCGAGGCCAGTCAGGGCTGTTACACAGAGAAACCCTATCTTGTAAGTAAACAAACAAACAAATACTAGTTAGGAACAAGCCTAAGCTAAGGCTGAGTTTTCATAATTAATAAGTCTCTGTGTTGTTTTTGGCCAGATGGTGGCCCAAAGAAAAATCTACCTACACCGGAGAGGCCTGAAAACAAAGGTGCTGCTGCTTCATCCTCCCCACTCCTCACAAGACCACATTCATCTCTCAGTGTGCGCAGCAGAGAACCTCACACTCCCCCATCTCCTAAGTGAAAAGGAGACTTCCTCGTGCTCCTGCGCCACTTTCCTGAAGCTGCAAACTTACCTGGTCCCCGGTGTCGCTTTTCCATCCAGATATAACAATTGCTCTGGGCTACTCCAGTCTGTGAGTCCAAGAAAGGCAGGCGCACACTACGCTCAGCACAGAGGCGGGCGTTGTAATTGTGGCACTGTTCCATGGCATCTTTGTAGTACTGCTCCCCAAGGCTGCAGGAAAACAAGACATACAAGTGTGGGGTGTCATGTCATCCCTCTTCCCTGTCAACTGCTTCTCTAGAAGGCTCAGGAGTCTGGGAGACTCTCTCTTCCGTTATTCATCTCCTTTTCTGCCTCAGGGGGCATAAAAAACCTTCACTACACCATTACATGAGGAAAGACAAGTTACCATGGGCTGGGCCACAGCCCCTGCATAATAAATAATAAACCATCACTGTAACACACGATTTTATTATGAAATAATCAGACATAAGCTTTTTTAAATATGTTTGTTCTGTTTTGAGACAAGGTCTCTCATTCTGCAGCCCAGGTAGAAATCCTTCTACCTCAGCCTCCCAAGTCAAACTTAAATTTTAATCCACACAGAGTGAAAAAGGATCAAGGAAACAGCTCTGTGGTAAAGTGCTTGCTCGCCCACACAAGGCTCTGGATTCAATCCTCAGTATCAGGGGAGGGAGGAATAGGGAAGAAATGAATTGTTCTTTCTGTGGTTTCCACGTGTCCAACTCATACTAGTTAATATGTTGCTTCTCTTAACCTCAGTATCCTGAGCTGCAGACATTACTGTAGATATTAACCACCTCTAACAAATATGGAAAACAAGATCTAGAAGACTCACAAGACTTCTAGTAAACTAGATCCATCCCACAAAATCCTATTCAGTTCTAAAAAATGAAGCTTTTACTAGATATGGTGGTACATAACTCTAACAGAAAGACTTATGCAAACATATTACCCTGACTTCAAGGCCAGTTGAGCTGATTAGTGAAACTCTGCCTTAAAACCCAAACTAGCCACCTATGGTAGCACACACCTGTAATTCCAGCATATGGGAGGTGTAAGAAAGTCACCCTCAGCTAGATAGCAGCAAGTTCAAGGACAGCCTGAACTAAAACTAAAAAAAAAAAAAAAAAAAAAAAAGATGACTCAGCAGTTAAAAACACTGTTCTTATAGAGGGTCTGGGTTTGGTTCCCAGCATCCATATAGTGGTTCACAACCATCCATTAACTCTAGTTACAGGGGATCTAATTCCATCTTCTGATCCCTGAGGTACCAGGCACACATGCAATACACATGCATAAAGGCTAAACATTCATACAAATAGAATAAATTAAGAAAATTAAATGTTCTTCATGTACAAACAATCCAAAGGTAACTAGGGGTAAAAAAAGAGCACTGTGCTGAAAGACGTCACAGGATATGATCATCATGTATCCACAGGTGAGCAAGGATTTGCAGTGTTTCAGGGAGAGAAATTCTCCAAGTCCCTCAAAGCTTCTACAAAGCACCAGTACCAACAGAAAGAAAGCCTGTTTATACTAAAAGGCCCATCTCAGGCCCTTCCTAACTGCCACACAGCTGACACCCCGAATCTTCTGGCCCTGGAAGATCCAATCTGAAATCTGAAGGGGATTCCCTAAGTACTTTAAGAAAATAGGAAACTGTAAGCATGTCCAATGACCCAACATTGTTTTGGTAAGGGAGAGTAAATTAACAGTAAGGACTTGTATTTATAATCAATCAATCAACCTTTTTGTTGTTATTCTGGGGCTCAAACTCAGGACCTCTCAAATGCTAGGTGTATTCTACCACTGAGTTATACCCCAGCCAAATATTCAATTTTCTTTTAAAAGCAAAGGCTTGTGTAGCTCATACTGGACTCAAACTCAGTATGCAGTCAATGATGACCTTGTATTTCTGATCTTCCTGCCTCTATCTGCCCAGTGCTGAGGTTACAGGCATGCACCGCTACATCTGGTTTTATGTGGTGCTAAAGAATCAAACCAGGATCACTCGTATGCTAAGCAAGTACTCTACCAATTGAGTTATATCCCCAGCCTTCAATCAACCTTAAAAACGGACATACTGAGGGCAGAGGAGACTTCTTTCCCACAGCATCCCCATTACCCATGAAGACTAGAAGTCTAGATCACATCAGGATGGATTTGAGAATAAAAAGACTGGTGGAGCTACAGTTACCACATAGACACAGACACGCAATTAACCTATGTGGACCTCCACTCCTCTCCTACAGATTGGGGCAGTTAGACTGGATGAGCTCTGACCTACCAGGATTCTGATGGAGATAGTAAGGGTAAGGAGACATGAAAAGCAGGAGGGAGTCTCTGTGGCTAATACCTACAACCAAAGCTATGTCAACAAGCCCTGATGTAGCATCTGATGGGGACTCTCACTGAGCAGTCACAATAGCCCACTGCAGAGCTTAGCTTGTTCCCAGCAAACGAAAAGGACACACACCACACACAGCAACACTACAAGTACAGCCTGAGTCGATTCACTGAGCTGTAATGACTGTAATTAAGGTACGAGTGTTGGAGAGCACAGCGCAGAGAGAGAGCAGGCTCACATTTGCTCGCCTTTAGGAGGCAGCCACGGCCCGACCACACGGGAAAATTGGATAAACAGGCTGAGTGCAGCAGCTCCTTTGTTTCTGCTGATGGGAACTGACACTGACACTGGAAGTCAAACGGAAGGAAGGACCGGCCCAGGGGGCTAAGGCTGGAAAGCCAGAGCGAGCAGGCTGGAGGAGGCTTGGAAGAATGACTGAGACGTCCAGTCAGGGCTCTTGCGGGTTAGGTGCGACTCTAGAAGGTGGAACAAGTGGTCTAGCAGGTGAGATGCCAGAAATGAAATGAGAGAGTATGTGTGTGTGCTCGTGAGGGCGTGTGCACACGCGCACGTTAAGAGAGCAAAAGAGGAGGTACACTTACACATTCAAGGCTCCTGTGGCAAAAAATTTCAAGCTTCTGTTATTCTATGCATCTAAGGACTTATTTTATTTACCTGACTCATAAAGTTTTAAAAGTAGTTAGCAGCCATGGTTATTTGAGACTAGTATTTATCCTAGTAAGACCACTATAAAGACTATTTCAAACATGACATCATATTTGAGAAAAATAGATCATTAAAATGGAAAAGTCTTCTCACAGGACAAAATGAAAGAAAAGATGAGCTAGTGGTCTTGTCCTCAATGTGTGATGTCAGCTGCCAGAAGACTTAAACACACTATTTAAAAAAAAAAAAAAAAAGCACCAGAAAAACATCTTTCCTGGGTGAGAATGATGTGAGAATAAAAGCCCCATCTGTAAAGGGAACGTTCTGAGGAGGCATGTAATAGTCGTGGTCCGCAGTCTTCTGCACTTAACTGGGGAGAAGCAAGCTAGTACCTCAATGACACTCTGGAAGCAGCGGCTGGTTAAAGAGGAATGGACAGCCAGCACTTAAAATACCACACCAGCGGGCTGGCAACTCCACTTTCTGGAAGACCAACTTTCAACATGAAGAGCTCCATTAACATGTAATTCTGAAAACCTAGGCAAGCACATTCCTCTAAAACAGTAAGATTTCCAGGGTAAAAGCTGTGATTCCTTTTTTCACAGGAAACTTGTGTAACCCCCCTCCCACCTTCCACTGAGTAGGGGAAGTCAACAAAGAAAAAGGCAGGGTAACAAAGAACTAACATCTGAGTCCAGAAGGAGAAATGTAAAAATGTTAAATCAACAGCTTCATTTCTAAATTGAGGGAAATGTCAGCCTGAAGAGAGCTGGGGAAACTGGAGTGGGCAGATCAGAAAGGAAGATAATAGTGTTGGGAGGAGGGGTGGTTGAAAGAGGCAGCAGGATAAAGCCAAAAGCAAGTTTAAA